>MU619240.1:122952-137059 GCA_025201805.1 Parasitella parasitica
TGCTGTTAGAAGAGCAGAAATGCTGCGAGTTAGAAACAAAAAATCATTAGATTACCTTTCAAAAAATAGTGATTTAATTTTTACATTACTCTAAATAAAAAAAGTCTTTTACACAATATATTAGTTTTTTTTGTGATGTATAAAGTTATAGTTATATAGCAAAATATTTGAGGCATCATATATCATCTGCTATATAAACTAATAAATTTATTACAGGTTTCCCAACCTTCAAATAAGTCGACTTATTGAAGTTTCCTCTTGAATAAGTTCAATTAATTGCCTGCGGGATATGAAATCAGAGGTTTCCTTTTGGTCTCCTCAGGTTTCCCGACCCACATATAAATATGTATATAGTGAATAATAATAATAAACCTCGAGCGATTAAAATAGTAAACATATCAGATAATAAGAAAGCGTAGCTTTTTTTTTTATGATAACTGTGGATCAAAATTGCTGGTCGTGATGCTGTTTTTTCTATGAAAGGCACTCATTAACGTAGAACTGTTGGTTGGTGTGGTTGTGATTGTAGCGGATGTAGTAGTATTTGGAGTAGGGTTTTGACGGACACCCTAATAGACCATCGATTTGTCTTGTTTTAATGAAAAGATCGTATATAAACATTTAAACACTTACCAAAGGGTTCTTGCTGAAAGATAGTCGAATACCACCTTTGACAGAATTACTGAGAGGATTGCCATGAAGATCTTGTAATGCTTGTGCAGCATAAATAGCATCATCAAATTCAACAAAGCACATGGGTCCATTTGATTTGTTGCGAAAAGATAACCGCTTATATCCTGGACACTTGGAAAACATACTTCTTAATTCGTCCTCGTTTGTATTGGGTGGTAGGTTCCCAACATACAACGTGTTACAAGGTGGATTCTGATCCGCCGGATTTGAGCTACCGACCAACATACCTCCCAGGCTTCTGTAACTTGTCGTAGGTGATAAAATGCCAGGTGGCGGTGGAGGAGATGAAGATTTAGGTGGGGTAGATAGAGAATTGAGAGGATGAAAACGAGTAATGATGGGTTCGTGGTGATGCAATTGTTGTTGATAGAAATTGTTATTTTCTTCCATCACTCTAGTCAAACCTGTTGATGTGGAGCTAGTTGGAGGAGATGCAATGTTTATGCTGGAAATTGATATAGTACTGTTTGCTGTTGCTCTATTGGCAATGTTATGATTTGCTGAGAAGAAACAATTCATGGTTTGGAATGTACGATCATTTGTAGGCGTAGATTTTGAAAGATAATCTACGTCGTAATTAGTGGGTGTAAATCTGCTGTTGCCAGTGTTGAACCGACTAGTTGACAATGATGGTTTAACAAATAAATCCATTGATCTGGCATCTACTGATTGAGACCTGGCAGTAAAAGATGAGTCAAGTGTAGGCGGCATGAGATCTGAGTAGAAATCAGGATAACCATCGTTGGACATGAGCTCATTAGGAAGTGAATGCGGGACTGAATAGAAGGCTTCATACGCTGCTGAAGAAGGGTTAGAGAAACGAGATGTCAAGGGAGATTGCGTGTGCTGTTGTTGTTGTTGTTGCTGTTGCTGTTGCTGTTGCAAAATTTGAAATTGCTGTGTTTGTTGTTGTTGTTGTTGTTGTTGTTGTTGTTGTTGTTGTTGTTGTTGTTGTTGTTGCTGTTGCTGTTGCTGTTGTTGTTGCTGCTGCTGCTGCTGCTGCTGCTGTTGTTGTTGTTGCTGTTGCTGTTGTTGTTGTTGTTGTTGTTGTTGTTGTTGTTGTTGTTGTTGTTGTTCGTTTAGTATACCTCTTTTGGTATGTAGATTCTTTTTGGCCATTTCTGCCTTGAGCATACAGCCTTTTTCAGCATCTACTTTGCGACCATTCAAAATATCTCGGGCATCTACAGCTTCTTTACGTGTACGAAATTTGGCAAATCCAATCTGTATTATGTTTAGAAATGTTAGATCTCAGTTTTTTTTATGCTCCACACAATGTACACATCCCGGTTCTTTGTCCTCCCCCTTCCTAATTTATTAAACTCACTATTTGCTTTCTACCATTATTAGTCATCATATAGTCTTCTTCTCCATCTTTAGAGGGCACTTTTAACGTAGCAGCTTCAAAACCGGGGGAAAACATAAACATATTCTGAAATTCACGCTCTTGCATGTCTTCAGGAAAGCCGACAACGAAAATAGTCGAAATTTCTTCTTTTGCGGGGGAAATTAGGCCATCGAGATGTTGTTGCTGAAATACCATGTTATTGCTATTATTACTGTTGACCAACGCACTAAAAAATGGACTATTTAGAGGAGTAGGTGATAAAGGTGTCGTTGGTGTTTGACTCATTGTATCTCTTTTTTTATAGCTTGTAAAAAAAGAAAGAGAAAAACGTGGGGAAAGAGATTTCTGTAAATTTATTAGTAAATTTATTTTTTTCTTTTGAGAAATATACTCACCAAGGAGGAAAGAAATACAGAATAAGTTTATAGTTATAAATAATTTATAATTTTCTTTATCAACTATCGTGATTTGTGCCTTTCTGTGGGGTTTTCAAACAGAAAAAAGTGAAAGAAAAGCTATCTGGCAAATATAATCTCAATTTGAAATAAGGAAAACACGAGGCAAATGGGAAGACGTGTCCTGAGTATCACTGAACAATCATCTAATACTGTCTACAATGCACGTGACACAGATTCGTCTACAAGCTACATGGTTAAGCGTATTGACGATCTCAGTGCGTTGATGACATACAATTGGCACTGATTTGTATTTTTGCAGCTGTTTGTCATGGAAACTCATTTGTTTTGACAGGCTATCACCGTGATCGGCTCAACTCAAATAATGAAAAGTTTATTTTTTAATACTATAGACAATAATTACTTTAACTATTACATTTCTCATTTATCCTTGGACTTTATTTGTGCACATGCAATGTAGCATGACACACACTTTGCATAATTTAGAGTTTAAGGTGAGAAAAATAAGCTTATGTTATGAAAATGCAAGGTAATTACCTTCCACTTAATACTGTAATACAAAAGAATGTGGATTTAATAATAATAAAAAGGGTTAAATATGTAAAAGTGAATTTCAAAGGGGCAAAGTCATAATAAGGGTACAAAATAGAAATGTGGTATGAATCAAAATTGTTTAATCCCTTTTCTTTCTACATCTATACTTCAAAATGATGTACGCATCCCTACCAAGACCTATTTCAGTATTTAATGTAATTTTTCTCTGGTACCATCGCTTGACATGATTACTAATCATCACTTAACAATAGGATTCATGCTTTGTCGACATTGATTTGTCAGAAGATGTCAAAAACCGAAATAATGAAGGTACTTGGAACGGTATCTTTACAATCTGATTGACCTCTCGGTACTCATTCCGCGCGATTACAGTTATTCAGCGACCTGGCCAACAAATCGTAACTATAGAAGCTGAACCTACTATGTCTATTTGGAAAGCGGCTGAAACGGGCAACATGACTGCATTAACATATTTCATATACAATCATTCATCCCAAAAACAACAGTTGAAACTGCAGGAGGAGGATGATACAACAGAAACAAGCATAGCTCGGCTTTTGAATACTCGAGATCCAAATACAGAATGCACATTAGTATATTTAATAGTCGCAAATAATCCAAACCCTGTTGAACCATTAAGATTGCTGCTTGAGCAAGGAGCAGATGCAACTGCCCGCAATATATACAACGTCCAAGCAATTCATGCTCTATTTCTTCGGTGTCCTGAGCCATTGGAGGCGTTGCAGCTTTTATTAGACCATGATGCAGATCCAAATGCACGAGATGGCGATGGCTGGACACCTATTCACTATGCTGCAAGATTTTGTAAGTCTCCAGGGCCTGTCTTGAAGATACTACTCAAAGCAGGGGCCGATGTGAATGCCATAGATACTAGCCATAAAACCTCATTATTTTGTTTATTGGCGAATGGTGACCACAGTTTAACCCTGGATTGGCTTATTCACACTGCTAAAGCCAATATCAAGGTTAGAGGAGACTTTCTGGACGGACAAACTCGACGTACAAAGCAAGGATCACTAATTCTACAGGCGGCAAAATATGGCCGACTATCATCATTACGTATTTTGATTAGTTCAGCTTCAGCAATGGAGAGCCTTGAGACAATCTTGACAAAAGACGAATTGATCTTAGCAATTGACATGGTTCGTGAACAATTGGTGAAAGTTACGGAACGAGATGGCATAGAAAAATTAGGGTTGATGATCATGATACTGGAGAATCTAATGCAAAAGATATACAGCAAAAGGGAAACTGAAAAAGAGCCTTCGCAGCTCGAGCAAGGAGAAGACGAATCTGATGGGTTGAAAAGAAGGCCAAGTTTATTAAAAAGAATAGGATCTCTATCATGGACAAAATAAACAACTCCTCTTGAAATGTACATGAAAAACCAATAGATCTCCTTTTTTAGCATGAAAAAAAATATCTATGAACACTAAATGATTTCACATTCTGTTTTCTTTTCCTTTTACAAATGACAGATTTTGTAAATATGGAACATTCAACAACTAATCATGTCGGCACAGATAAAGATAGGAGATGCAGCTGTTGTACATTCTGTGAACATTCGTGTAGTCCAATTATGAATGTATTTGAACCGCAAACGTTGTCTTCCACACCACCTCTTGAAAATGTATACTTCAAACAAGAGAAAGACCATCCTTTCTCATGTATATATCTATTGAATCTGTTTTCAGCGCCTGATATGACTCGATATCTTGCCGAGACACCTATACCGGATGATGTTTATGATTTGCCTATTCATATACAAAAACTCATCTGCGAAGCAAGAATGGAAGTATTGGTATCCAAGCAGAAGAATTTTCCACAAACAAGTAATAATAATAATGCTATAAGGAGGTTGGAAAAAGTCCAAGAATATATCAAAGGTGTCGCTCATTATGATACTGCTGCCATCATCGATACTTTAAACGAGCTTATTAATGACGAAGATGAAATGTCTGCCATTTTGGAGTAACTCTTCAACTGCATATATCTGCTTTTTGCTCATATATTTTTTACCGCTATCCTCAATGCAAGCACTTGCTATATACTCTAGTACATATCCAGTTTTTTAGGTTTTTCACATAAATAAAATTTGCTACATATAATACATGTATGCATATGCCATTTGTGACACTGTATTCTATCTGGCACCTGTTTTTCATTCATTGTAGAAGTTAAATAATTATAACTTCATAATGTTGTACTCAAAAAAAACCTGGTTACAGCAATTTCTTGTATCTGATAAATCAATTTTCAAGAGAGATAAGCACTTTAATTTTTTTGTATAGATGTTAAAAAAAACAGTTATTAAATAGGGACAGATAGAAAATGTGGAGTTGCTCTTTTGTTGAGCCAGATTTTGAAGTAGGCACAACAGATGTTTTTTAATGATAAAAAATAGCAAAGCAATAAAGACTACTAAATTAGCAGATGCAAAATCAATGGTTCTTTTGATGGATAAGAAGTTGTCTATTTATTAGAATATATCCATATGAATCAATATACGAATAAAATCAAATTATGTTTAAAATTGTAAACCTCTCAAACAAGATTATATCACAATAGTAATTAGAACAAGACTTATTCATATTTAATTACCTAATAACTATGAATGCGAACCATTCCTCAATTACTTTAGCTTGGTAATTTTTATGAAGTAGCTTGGTAATTTAGAATAAATATGTAGAACCCAAAAAGTTGATGATTCCTTCTTAAACAAAATATTCCATTATTTATTTATACCATCTATTATTATACTATAATCAGTTTAACCTCTTAGATCTTATCAGGAACAATTATCATGTTGAGTGATTTAGAGAAGGGGACAATAGATTGTATCTATTGTCCATGATGAACATGTCATCATCTTGAATTATAAGAATGGAACATGATCCATTGGGATATGTTCCTGGATTGTGTTTGTGATTGAGTTTTCTTGAGTTTGACTTCCGGGTCAGGAAATGACAACTCAAAAACATTTGTAAGACGTTTTCATTGAAATCTAGAAAGTTATCTGCAAAAACCATACAAAAATTGCATATAAACACTGTGATCTGCCATAATGTAGGATAGGAAATCATGATAATGTACTTCAATTAAAGATTGGAGATTTTCCAATGATGTGTTGTTATACTTGTCGAAACAGGAGAATAAAGTCCTTGTTTCAAATCAGGAAGGTTATCTGTAACACAGATCTGTATGATTGACAAACAATAAGGTACTGTCAGATCAAAGATCAATAACCTTGTAGTATAATAATACATCGTACCCTGTTAAGGATACCGTATCGACTAGTATTTTAAATAAGTCACCAAAAATCTTTGTAGTTGTAAAAAGTATAAATAGCAGATGCAAAATTGAATCTTTAATAAAGTAATCCCAAGCTTTCGTATCTCGTTAATTCGACGTTTTATTTTATACTTTTCTTATTCTTTTCGATCTATTGCAAATCTCAACACACTGATAGGCTTCGATAAAGAGCAAAATAAACACTGTCTTATGCGCCATAAGAACAGGCATGATCATCGCAATCTGAGAATACCTTGGTTTCCACTGGGCAATGTCCTTATCAAAGTAGTAGCCCTATCCCGCTATCGAAGTTGAAGCTACATAGGTGTGGATCATTGTTATTGATTATAATTAGTCCTAAAACGAGAAATTGAATTTGTCTAATTTTGTCTGTAGAGTAAAATATCAGATAATGAATTTCAGCAGACATTAAAAATGATGTAACTCAATACTAAGTATCAATTCATTGTAATTATGTACAAGCGTAGTTTTTGGTTTCATAGTGAACACACATATGGTCATAACTGCAGCATGCTACAGGGACCGTGGAACCGCTATCAAATCTGGAAAAATATTGGCAACCCAGCACTATCAAGTAAAAGCATTTCTAATCATGAAAAATTGGTGTGTGCAAAGTTATCTACAAAAAACAGTGATTTTTATTTAAGGTTAAAGAAATATATATAAATTTCTTTAACACTGTACGTATAGTGAATAATAGTAAATGTATTAAGCTTGAATATCATGGGCATGATCATGGCTATCGGATATAAGGCACTTGGCTTCCACTGTGCGAAAGTTTCTGATTGCTTCGCAAACTCTAGTAGTCTTTAGGTTTTAATTGTTGAACGTTAGAGAAGTAAGAGCATGAATTGTATAGTTACGCTGACGTTTCTTATATTGTAGGAAAGACAGCCATTTAATAAAAGAAATTGGACCACAGCTTTAAAAAATAACAGATAAAGCTAATCTGTCTATGAAAGTTCCACCTCAAAGTGTGCAATCGATTTGAAAGCTTACTATCATCGAAATTGAAAGGGTAGCTGACCAGGATGTTGATATTGATGTGGTAGCTAATCCTTATTATCTATCATACTTCACAGTAAACTCTTTATCAACATTTACTTGGTACTTTTTTTTTTTTTTTTTTTTTTTTTTTTTTTTTTTTTTTTTTTTTTTTTTTTTTTTTTTTTTTTTTTTTTTTGGCATTTACGCCGGCTACTAATTCTTTGGGCTATTTTATTATAATACATGAATCTAATTTTCGTTTCTGCTTTCTTCTTCCCCCTCCTCATCTTCATCTTCATCTTCCTCATCATCTTGATCTAATTTTCTCTTGTTACGTCTTTGTTCCATGAAATTATCCACAACCAGAGTATAAATTTCGTTATGTAGCGATTTTGATTTCAGATGATGCTCATTCAAACGAACCAACTCTGCTTGAAGTGCATTTACTTGATTCTGTAAACCAGCACTTGAATCGTCGGTCTAATTTTTTTTTTCCAAAGTCTGTCATTACACTGTACATATCAATAAAAATTACGTATATTGTCTTACCTTCATGTCTCTAATAGCGTTTGATGCTCGTTTGATAGTTTTTAATTCTGTCGTAAGGGATGAATTAGCAGGACCAGATTCTATTAATTGTTGATGACAACTCAGGTCGATGCTTGTATTCTGAATAGTTTGCTGGCTGGCATCACGAAGCTCTTCATCTGCAGTAGCCAAAGCTCGTTTTAACTGTTTCCAAGGCATTGGTGTGACATTTTGCGTGGCTGCGTCTGGATGTAGCTCAATGGGTCTTAAAAAGCAAGCGACATGGCTGATGGGCCCTTTGTGTGATTCAAATTTACGCAGAGGCTGTCTACTCAACACATCCCATACAATACAGTTGCCGTCTTCTGCGCCAGATATCAAAATGGTGCCATCGAACGATAATGTGAGTGAGTTGATTCCGCCTGTATGACCCACAAACATAGAGCCTAGCATGGGTGTTTTCGATTGATCTGCTGCAGTTGGTGTAGTTGATTTGATACCGATGGATTCCACTCTACTCATGCCTCCCAAACTCTCCACGGTGTTGATTTTGTAGGACTGATCTTGGCGACGCTTGTATAGATCGACAGAATAAATCTTGTCTTCGCAAGCAGCGAAAATAGTGGTTTCGGAAGGATCCATAATGACGCTGGAAACAGCTTTGGGGAATAAAAAGGTGGTCAAAAGCTGGCCCGTAGCGAGATCCCATAGTTTGACAGTGTGATCGAGACTTGCGGTGCATACGCGAGCACCAGATAGATTGCCATTGCCAATAAAAATATCAGATATAGGCAAAGTGTGGTCGGACCAGGAGTGTAAAGGAGCAGGGCGAATGGTGATGTCTTGGTTGCCATCAGCACTGGCAGGTGTGAGTAGATGAGCCAACAGCCAAACATTAACAGCAGCATCTTCACTGGCTGTTAATAGAGTAGAGTCATCGCTGCTGAATGCAAGCCGTGTGATGCGACGATAATGCGCTTCAAAGACACGGATTAAATGCCCAGTAGGCACATGCCATAAATAAACTTTTCCGCCGCCTGTTGCAGCAGCTAGATATTGGCCCTGATATGAGGCTGCAACGCTCACCATCTTTTCCGCTGTGGTCATTTTGTGGAGGACTTGATCGCGCTGCCATTGATAGACATTGAGAATGGCACGATCAATTTGGGTAGTGACAACAGAGCCAACCTGAAATCCAGCGCCTGGCTTTGGCACTAATGCAAGTCCACCTTTTCCTGACAGGCTCTGCTTGAATGAAAATATGTTGGATCCAGATCGAATGTCCCAGACATGAATAGTGTTGTCAGTACTGGAGGCTGATAAAGCGACTTCGGTTGCCATGCTGATGTGATGTGAGGTGCAAAGAAGAAGAAATGAATTTGCATTGGGTTTTTTTTTTTTTTTTTTTTTTTTTTTTTTTTTTTTTTTTTTTTTTTTTTTTTTTTTTTTCTTATCAGCCACTTTCGCATATGAAAAGTAGTCTGGCAGTGCACTAGAGAAAAGAACGATTTAGATGAATGAAGTGTATGCAACATGACAAAAGTAAATAAAGGCATAGTAGATTTGTAAAGAAATGGCAGAGGTTGAGTAAATTATTTACAGAATATTAAAAGACCCATATTTCAATTTATTAATTGAGTCTCTGAATCTGGCTCTCTGGCTCTCTGACTTTTTCGTTGACTGCATGGACCACCTAAATTGTGACATTTGTGATGTTAATTTACCAAGAATTACTTTCACAGAGTCGATCTGAACGTGGTACTTGTGATTTGGTAACTTGATGCTTGTGTCTAAAGATAAGAAAAGAAAATTTACTTTTTCATGATCTTTTCATTAAAAAAAAAAAAAAAGTAGAAATCAGCTTTAGGTTAGCAGTATTGATCACTTGTCCTAAATGTTCCACTCGGTTTGTTAGCCCCAACCCCATCACCACCACCAGCACCACCCTAACCGCCATCTGAGCAAGAAGCATAAAGGACACTGCTCGTCTGCCTAAAGAAAAAAAAAAGAGAAAGCTGTCTGTGTGCGGAACAACGACAACGGCATCAACATTGCCAAGACAACCAACAATATTGCCACCACGAGCAATAACAACAATTCCGTGTCAGCAGGCGTAAGACAATACCAGTTGTAAGGGATGAATTGAAATTAGATGAGCAAGTTACAAGTTCTTCATCAACAGCAAGCACATTTCCGCATGCTCATTAATTAAAGTATTGTGAAATGGCACAGATGCCGTAAATCTTTCAAAAACTAACAAGGCGAAGGGTTTGATGTTGAGCAAAATTGAGACTTGGAGATCAAAAGCTGGGGAAAATGCCGTATGCTCAATATCGACCATATACTTATAGAATAGCTAGACTGCGTATGGCCATTGCCAACTTAAATCCAAGAATCACGAAGCTCTATTTGCGACCAAACTAAAAAAAATTGCCTTTGAATAAACGATGAGTAACTTTGAGATGAACAAGTAAATGTTCTTCTCTTACCATCCCCAAGAGCCGCCTTTAATAAGTCGATGGGAACATTGCACTAACTTTGTGCATGCTTCAAAAACAAAGATTCCAAGTATCGCAATGAAGACGGTTCACGCTGTGGAATGAAGGTGTCAGAGTGTCAGAGTCAGAGAAAACTCACCAATCATTGCAACGAATTGCTCGTTTGTTCATCATGTTTAAAAACTTTTTCCAACAAGCCTATGAAAAATTTTGGTTCCTCTTCATTTTGTTTTTTTTTTTTTCAACAAAAAATCCTCTAACAAAAGAAAACCAATTGCATCGATACTGGTGATTTGATTTGACATCGCACAACATCTCTCTGGAAGCCGTTGATACAAGTTTTCCTCTCTCCTATTTTTGTACTCGCAGTACAGATAACACCTTTCCGACCTCCGTAGCATAAGCCCAGCCACTCACTTTATGGTCAATCTAACGAACAACTCAGTTATTACCACTACGACTCCTACTGCAGGTGAGAATTACTCTGCACAGGAAGGAGCTTTTGAAGGTCCTGAAAAGCTGCTGGAAATCTGGTTTTCGCCTTCACCGGAAAGATTGAAAGATCACCAAAGCCTGTCTTCCGATGAATCCGAAGACGATAGCCGCTGTATTCGCAGTCAAAGAAGACGAAGCCATGCTCGTGTGGAAGGAAAAACTGGTCTTCGTGTCATTCCCAGACCCGTACTGGATAAAATGCTGGCATTGGTCAAATGCACCGTTTTAAATGTCATTTCAAATAAGGACGTGGATGCTTATTTACTGAGGTATGTGGCTATAGAAAAAGAAAAAATGCATTACAGTTGTATTTATGCCATGCATTGTTACTTTTAGCGAGTCGTCTATGTTTGTCTATCCTCACAAAATGATCCTGAAAACATGCGGTACAACCACGCTGCTTCTGGCAGTATCTCGGCTTTTGGAAGTTGCCAAAAACTACTGTGGATTCGAAAAGGTGTGGAGAGTCTTTTACTCGAGAAAGGCTTTTATGTTTCCCGAGCGTCAAGTAGGCCCCCATCGTTCTTGGGAAGACGAAGTCGAATTCTTGGACAAGTATTTTGGTAGGCTCTTTTGTTGCCGTCATTGTTGTTCTTTGCGCTAATTTTTGGGTAAAAGATACAGGATCCTCGTATATTGTTGGCAAAGAGCGTCAGGATCAATGGCATCTGTATATGACCAGACCCTCGGATGATGTGCTGCATCATCCCAGTTCCCGTCCTATGCTTCCTCATCTGCGCGGTGTGATGCAGGAACACGAAATCCAAAGTGGCGCTTCAACACCTGTCACTTCGGATTCGGACGATCCTTCTCCTTTTGGAAATGCAGGCCATTGTCACCCAGATCAAACAATCGAAATTCACATGACAGGACTTAATCAAACCAAGATGAGAGAATTTTATCATGATGCTTCACAAACAGCAAGCGGCATACTCGGGGGTAAGTGGGTTGATCAGCAAACTGGTATTGATAAACTTTATCCAATGGCCACGCTCGATAGCTTCTTGTTTGAGCCTTGTGGTTACTCAAGCAACGCTATTTGGAATGACACGTATTTCAACTTTCATGTTACGCCAGAGGAGGAGTGCTCCTACGCCTCATTCGAGACCAATATACCTGTTGAGAAATCGCATGCCAACTCGGGTGAGCAAAGTCCGGTGGAAGCACTGATAACTCAAATCTTGGACATCTTTGATCCCTCCTCATTCACTGTCACCTACTTTTCGTCCCATCATAAACAGCATTATAGCCATAGTCATATGGTACGGTCTATGAGCGCACTGAATGGCTACAAACGCACTAATCGTATTTTATATGAATTCGATGGCTACGATCTAGTCTATGGTCATTATGCTAAATGAACAATGTGTACGAATAATAAAGAAAAAACAAAACAAAAAAAGATCAACGTATAACAAAGAGGATTTGTTCGCTACGGACAATCTCATATGCCTATGTTTTTGCCAACGTCCTCCGTAGTATCAGTCTCTGGAACTAGTCGTTATTTTGTATATATTATAGCTTCAATTCACACAGGTTACATCTATTACTGTGAAACAGTACGCGCAATCCAGCCAGAAAATATATGATCAATTAAAATTGTACAACCGGCATTTATATTAATTACAATTTTGACAAGGAGTATGCACCATTGTATCTGAATTTTGTAGGCAGAAACCTATAAATGACAAAGGGCCTTATACATCTTCCCCACTTCTCTTCTTCTCTTCCTTCTCTTTCTTCTTTTTCTTCTCTACGTTTTTTCTTTCTTTCTATTCTTTCACTCTAAAGCAAACATATCTCCTTACTTTAAAAAAAGTCGTGCACAGAATGCGTTTGGAATCAAAATTAAAGACAACCAGATTAGTGAAATATGCACTGGTAGTCTATGTTTTTATTTCTCTATGCTACACCACGAACCATTACTTTTCATCTCATCATGCAAACATCAACAAAAATAGATACAGTAACATGGAGTCAATGGCTATTAACTATCAGCAGCAGCAGGACACTTTGACACCAACGTTTAGACATTCAACTACCACCACTACCAGCACCAAGTCAAAACCACAGCATCTAGACAGTAAAGAAGACGCAGAAGATGCAGAAGATGCTGAATATACCAATCAAGTGACATGGCCCGGTTCAAAAGGCAAGTTGTTTGCTTTTTCTTAGAAATTGAACTTGGCCCTTACAGTTGTATAATAGGCAGTGAGATCAACCATAGGCTATCTGAAGGAATCGTGACATCAAAGATCTTTTCGAGTAGCATGGGCTGGGAAAATATCACACCTTACTACTTTAAAGCGTCGCATATCATCAACACTCAAGATATTACCTTGGCAACTCTGGTTACTAGAAATAGATTTCATGTACTTTCTCGATTAGCAACAAATTACCAAGGTGAATGTCTCCCCGCCCTAACCCCTCCCTCCCCCCTCACCACCCCCAAATTACGGGAAAACTTTCATGATTAATCGGTTCTTTTCATTCAGGCCCTATCTCAGCTGCCATTCATGTTCTAGACGACCAGGATAAAGTGAATACTATCAAAGAACTAGGCAAAATATACAGCTCAAACTCTGACATGCAAAAGTATGTGGATATCCATCTGATCATTGATAAGTTTGATAGACAGTTCAACATGTGGAGAAACACCGCCAAGCTGTTTACTCGCACAGATTACCTAATGATGCTAGATGTGGATTTCCATCTTTGCACCGATTTCCGCAAGACCATCTTTGGCAACCCCACAATCAGTGGCATGTTGGCTGCAGGTAAAACTGCAATTGTTGTACCTGCATTTGAGTACCTGAACTCAAAGGATGGCATGGATTGGAGGACCTTTCCCACCAAGAAAAGCCAACTGATCAAGCAGGTTAACGCCAAGAAACTCGACAGTTTCCATAGCTCATGGGTTAGTGGACATGGTGCTACCAATTACACACAATGGTACACCGCCACAGAGTTGTATCCTGTCACTGAGTACGAATTCAGCTACGAGCCCTACATCATCTACAAGAAGGAAGGCACTCCTTGGTGTGACGAAAGGTTCATTGGATATGGTGCTAATAAAGCTGCCTGTCTGTATGAGATTTTTATCTCTGGCGTTGATTTCTATGTCTTGCCTAATGATTTCTTGATCCATCAATCGCACAAATATGCCAATCATGACCGAACAAGAGAGGTAGGGGTTTGCGCTATTGCACAGAAACTTTTCTTTATGCTCAACTTTTTTTTTTTTTTTTTTTTTT
>MU619240.1:137069-163509 GCA_025201805.1 Parasitella parasitica
CAGCGAACTCACAATCGAGTGTTGTACGAGAACTTTAGGACTGAAATTTGCCTTCGTTATTCTCGAAAATACGTTATTGAAGACACATGGTACACACCCGCTGCAAAGAACCTGAAGGCAGTCTGCAAGGATATTCCCAAATGGAAGTACTTGTCTGGTATCTCCAAGGAACAACGATTGAAAGATTTGCAAGAAGAACAAGCAGCAGCGGCCTCACAAGCCCAAGAAGAGCAACAACAACAACAACCACAAAATATTGACAGCACACATTTACATGAACAGGAAACTGATGAAGAAATCATGGCAACCATGTAGAAAACCCAAATTCGGAAAAATATATAGTGAATGGCCATGCTGATAATTTGCACGTGAAAAGAATAAACTGTATAGTTGCGATAAAGGCTTCTGTTTTTCATTATTCTCTTCTTCCGTCTTTTTCTCTCTTTTTTATTCAGTATATATCTATTATCATTATTTTTTGTTAAATACATTTACGCACTCGCACTTGTATGAATAAAGAAACAAGCAATACGTCAACTAGCTTATGGCCAAATGTAATTATGAATTTGTTGTGCAATTATGGACAGATTGCCTAACACACCCAATTTCTAATGCCAGATTTATGATCGAATTGTGTCCAACAATAATCCCAAAACGTATTACGAGTATTTACTGAAGACAGCGACCAATTATGAGGACTGGTGCGAGGCAGCAATCAAGCTGGACGAGATTGACGGTTTGGATCAATGGAAAAGAGAAGCGGCATCTCCTGATTATGATCATGAACTAATAAAAACTAGACTTGACCAGTTGAGAGAAATCAGAAAGACCAATAAGGGGCAATCAGCCATGATTTTCGCACTAAGAACAAGTTTGGCAAGAAACTTGGGCGATATGGGCAATCCAAAGGTACCAAATCAAAAGTGTTTGTTTGTGTATTGTACTGAATTATTTGTTGTTACATGTGCGCACAAATATATACATAGCTTTATTCATATTCACGTGTAGGCACAAAGGACCTAACGTCTGAATACATTGAGGAAGTTGTGAAGCAATTGAATTGGATATGCGACGAGCCTGCAGATCCTGACAACGACCCAAACCTTGATTTAAAGGCAAAGCATGATTTCTTCATGAACATTCGACAGAGCTTTGGTCGAACTGCATTGCTGTTGAGCGGTGGAGGGACACTGGGTACGTTATCATGAGCAGTTTGTTTCAAGTGTGCAAATATGTAATGTATGACATAACAACAAAATTTAGGTCTGAATCATATAGGAGTTATCAAATGCTTACATGAGGCTCAATTACTACCTCGCATCATTTCAGGGGCCTCCAGTGGCAGTATAATGGCATCACTAGTATGCACAAAAACGAGTGATGAACTGCCTTCCATCTTTGACCCATCGCTGGTTCGCCTAGTAAGTTATTTTGCAAGCAAAAAAAAAAAAAAAACATTTGGCCAATATTTTTCGTCAGGATGTATTTGCCAGAGATGGCGTTCCTGACACGCCTTATACCCGCCTTCATCGTCTCATGATAAAAAACCAGCTTTTTGACGTTGAGATTTTGCGAGAAGCAATGAGAGACAATCTAGGCGATATGACATTTCAGGAGGCATTCAACAGGACTCGCTTCATTTTAAATATCACTGTAAGCTCGTCTACGTTGTATGACATGCCTCGACTTTTGAATTATATAACAGCACCTGATGTGGTAGGTTATTCTTGTATGCATTCTGACATGCCTTGTATTAAATCCCCCCTGTTTCGTGCACATGTGATAGCTTATCTGGTCTGCAGTGTAAGTTTGTGTATATATGCTTATTTTCATTACTAATCAGCTCTATAGCGCTGCATCTTGCGCGGTGCCTGTCTTTTATGGGTCCACGCCGTTGTTCTCAAAAGACAAGAACGGCAAAGTGACTCCGTGGAATCCAAGTGGTATGATAAAATTGCTTTTCTGTTATTTTCTGAAACACTGAAAAAAGAGCCATGATTGATAGATCAGTTGTACATTGATGGCTCTGTTGAAAAGTGAGTGTACATACAACGATTACATAGCATCACATGGAAATCTTAATCGTAAACCTCTTGTGCCTGCACATTCTTTCTCGGTTGTAGTGATCTACCAATGAACAAGCTTTCAGAGCTTTTCAATGTGAACCATTTCATCGTCTGTCAAGTAAATCCGCATGTCATTCCCTTTCTACAAAAGGCAAATACGCCTTCTAAATTAAGGCAGGCTGCCAATTTTTGTATGCATATGGCCAAAACAGAGGCACAGCATCGTTGTACACAGGTAAGAACACGGCATGATCAAGCCCACCGATAAACAACTGAATCATCGTCTAGTTGACAGAGCTTGGGATTTTGCCTTCGTTCTTTTATAAAATACAATCCATCATGTCGCAGAAATACTCTGGCGACATCACTATAATACCGGAAATTGGTTACTCCGACTTCCTCAAGGTCCTTTCTAATCCAACCCCTGAATATGCTATGGGTTGTGTCTATCGTGGAGAGAGAGCCACCTGGCCCAGTAGGTTATCCTTGGCTATACACTTGAAAATTTTGACTTACTGAAACTCTCGCCAATGCCGTAGAACTATCAGTTATAAAGAACCATTTGCAGATAGAGCTATCCATTGATCAAATCCTCTATCGCCTACGTCTACTAAGACTTAACGAGCTACCCAAGAAGCTTTTGTTGAACAACAACAACAATGCTATAACAGTCAATTATTACCATAACAGACCGACACTGGAGATGCGCTCAACATCGCAGATCAACGTACGCAATTCCTGCATGTCTCCCATAGAAGAAAGCGATGAAATTATGCCTCGCAAAAGAACAGAAATGATAGACTCAATCACAGATACCTTACTCCAAGCATCAGAGCCGTTTATTGTTCGATCCTCTCAGAGCACGCCTGTGATTGTTGCGCTATCCGACCAGATTCAACTTGAGCATAGCCTCAATAAGGACAGCAATAGCAATCGCAATGAGGGCAGTAAGAAGCAGCAAGAAAAGGAGTCGCGCAGAGAGAGAAACCAGACAAAGAGAGATCTTTTGATGACCAAACGCGAATAGTACATGCTTAAATTATGCCCAACCCTTTTCACCATATATGACAACAGGACAATGTTACATCTATGTTTTGTTTTTTACTCTCACCACAATTCGTTATATTATTATGCTATCATGTAAATTACCTATACAATATGATATATTTCTTTTTGCTCTCATTTTGGTACAACTATATTATCACTTGTTCACCGCGTTTTAACTAGCTGAGAAGTACAATACGGTCAAACTTGGTTAAAGTAACGTGTTTATATATTTCTAGTAGTATACATATATAATGCAATTATAAAAAAAAAAAAAAAAAGGCTTCATACATCATGAAGAGTAGGGAAAACAAAAAGATGGAATTTGGTATTTACAAGATATAGAAAATCCTTCAGTAGCGACACACATTGCCGTATATCTTTTCATAGCCACTCATGCGGAGGGCAGGCAAGAATGCGGTCTGATGATTTTGAATTACTGGAGAGTGGGGAGACTTTGTGGCAGGCAAAAGAGGCCGAAGGTTTTGGTGACATTGAGGGTGGGCCTTCAGATTAGGGTCAATATTATGTTGAAGTTGGTGAATATGCTGCTTTTGTTGATGACTGGTGTTGTTGTAAGCAACTACATGGTTGCTACCGTTGTTAAATAATTGAGGTGGTTGTGGAATGTAAACCGATGAAGTGTAAGGAGAATAAGGATAGCTGTTATTGCTGCTACTGTTAAAGGTCGGTGTTGAGGCAGCAGATGAGTGAGTTGACGATACAGACATGGATGAAAATACAGATTGCAATTGTTCATGTTGAGGCAGAGGGAACGAAAGAGGGGGTGGAGGTAAATTATTAGGCGCAGATGTGTTCAAAATGCTCTCTTCCCTCATATGCTGAAGTGGAGAGGATGGGACTGATGCACTCTGCTGGGTAAACGTGGTGCTTCTGTGTGCTAAACGAGGCGAAGTGGGAGCGGATGGTGTCTGATAATACTTTGTAGCAGGATTGCTTAGTTCATCAACCGATGATCCTATGGGGGCTGTTGCTAGGGACACAGCTGTAAAAGGAGGGGAAACAGATGAAGTACGAGATGATGCAAAGTGACTCAGACGCTCTTTAAGAGCAGCGTTCTCGCTTTGCAATTCCTTAAAAGAAAAAAAAAGAAAAAAGAGAGTTATTTAAGACGCTATCTTGCAAGAGTCTCATCATCTTACTTTGATGTAATCTAGAGAGAGCTTGAGAATGTTTCCCTTGTTTGGTTTTTGGCCAGGTTGAATGGCATTGGGAACAACACTTGACAGCTCAAAAATCGTATTGTTTATGTTATCTCTTCGTCGACGCTCGACATGGTTGTGATTCTCTCTGCGACGTTGGATTCTTTCAATTGCGGTTTTACTGTCCAGGTTGTTTCTATATAAAATGCAACTTCGGGTCAACATTTTCTCCTTGTACGCTGTGATATTTAATCAAGGTGATTTTACCTATTCAGAATATTCACTCCATTCACTCGGTAGGCTGTCTGCTTCTTTGGCTTTGACTTTTTCTTGCTCATTTTTTGAGGCGATAAATCCGACGTAAAGTTAAGAAACAAGGCCTGGGTTGCAGGACGCTTATTACTGCTACTGCTACTGCTACTGCAGTGGTTTGAATAAGAGGTAGTCGAGGAGGAGGTTGCAGCATCGCAGTCATCTTGCGAAGAATCTTCTTCAAAGTCCTCATCCTCTTCCATAGCCATCTCGAAATCCTGGTCATCCTCTTGAGCGGGTTTTTGCTTGGGTGCAATTCTGTGCTGATTGATAATATGAGTCATGCTTTTATTTGAGTCGTCTTTGGTAGTGGCGCAAACCATGAGAGACAAGGCTTGAATTATGGACGTTGCTACGACTTTAGTTCGAAATAGAAAGACAAAGCGAAATAGGAAACTTCCAAGCAGTAAGAAAAAAATAATAAAAAAAAAGGCGACAGAGAGAAGAGAGATGTAATCGACCCTTTCACATGTTGGATTCTCTTTTTACGACTGCAATCAACGTTGAAAGGGAAGCCGCCGCTTCAAACGTGTTTCCCACGATCATAGCCAATTGATTCCACATAATCCGTTCATCCTTTTGACCGATCTTCGGTCGTTACTCCGGAAAATAGTTCATTTCTTGTCTTGTGATGTTAATTTGTACTGATCTTTTACATTTCAGGTCATTATTTTCCACCTTTTCATATCTTTTACTTATGTAAATATGCGTTATATCTATATAAAAATACTTAATTTGTAGACAAAAAGATTGCCTGACTGTTGGTCGGTTGTACCAACCATTTCATCTAACCAATGCTGATTTCATCGATTAAGACGGAGAAACTCATAAATTTTTGTTCAATGTACAGAAATTTTTTTTTTTTTGAAGAGAGATGCAAAATTACTTTTGTGCATTTCAATCTAAAAAAAAAACTAGATGATGCATCAAAAACAAGCAGATGTCGCCCTTTTCCTAGTTTATTTTAGATTGTCTATTCAAACCGGAGCTGTCCTCCAGAAGGTGATGTGATTTTTTTGCCTCAGACATTTCATATAAACAAGACTTATTTATTGGGCCTTGTTTTCATTTGGATGGATCTCCATCGAGCAATTTGACCTTTCTGCTTTTTCTCAATGTATAATTGTAGGCCAACTGATTTCCTTTGTATTTTCTCACGATAGCAGCCTTCTACTTGTCATAAATGCGAATGCACGGCTCTTTTTATGTTTGTGTCACGGAACTGATTGAGAATGAGGCATTTTTTACTCATTCAACCAACTAAAAATCTGAGTGAAAAACTGCTAATGTCCAATCGTTTGTTGCATGTTTCTTTTTAGTACATTGTCATTATTTATAGGAACACATGGTTGTATCCATTTCGCCGTTGTTTCCCGGCAAAAAGATGTAAAGAAAAGCTAAGAATATGACCCGATTAATCTCTTTAATCTAATAAATTTGGCAATTGCGAAAATTAAATCTACATGGCAATAGTTTAATTGAATGCGCATTAGTGCATCGCATATTATATCATTGACATCCCAATTCCTTCTTGCTTATCCGTCAAAAAAACAACAACAAAAAATGCAGCTTTTTTTCATAGAATTCAAGCAATTTTCTTTGCAAAATAAAAGCATAGTTATAATTTTGATGTAGAGTATCATTACGAATTAACATATACTTGATGAACTGCTTTTATACAGCCCAGTAATCCTTTGCAAAGTAACAAGTGGTAGTGGTACAAAAAAAACCTTAATTTTCAACCATCATTGCTGATACTTGCTATTTACAATTCTGAAGTAGCCCAGATTACCAACAACAAACTTAAATAATGATAATGTGGTTTAAGTTTTATTACAATGAAAAAAATATTCATACAAAAAAAAAAAAGACAGATAATATGTTATAATTAAGCACTAATCTTTAACTTGGCAAAGTCTTCAGCAGCACTCAAAGCATCGGGTAAACCAGCTATCTTGTCGCCAGAGCCTTGTGCAGCGTCATCTTTACCTCCCTTCTTGCCGCCGACCTTTTCGCAAACGACATCAGCCCATTCAGAGGCCTTGAAGCCCTTTTCAATCAAGCTTTTGCCAACAATACAGTTGTGTGCAACACGACCACTGACCTCGTCGCTGCTCAAGACATAAATAGCCTTGTCTTTCAAGTTGGTCTTTGCGTAATTAATAGCACCACCTAAAGCTTTGGAGTTGCCACCGACAGCCAATTCAGTGACAAGATATTGAGCATTAGGGTTAGCATCAAAGTAGTTCTTGACAGCGTCACTGGCCTCCTTGATCTGTTCAGCTTTACGAATCTTTTCCGCATTATCAAAAGCCTTCTTGATGGTAGCAAAACGCTCGCGAAGTTTAGCCTTGGTAACAGCAGAGATGACAACAGCATCTAATTCTTTGGAAACAACCTTTAATTCTGCCTCGAGCTGGCTGCCGCTTAACTTTTCAAGTTTATCGAGCTTGGCAATGAATTCTTGTGCGTTACGTTGAGCAGCAGCAGCTTCATCGCCAGTGACAGCTACAATACGACGAATGCCCTTGGCAATGCCACTTTCCTCGAGAATGGCAAAGTATTTGATATCGCTAGTCTTGGCAACATGAGTACCACCGCAGAACTCAATACTAGTAGTTCCCCACTTGGGATTAGAGACATCGGCAGTGATCTCATCTATGTCAAAGCCGATTGAGACAACACGGACAGGATCAGGGTAAGTTTCGCCAAATACAGCTCTTAAGCCATGAATTGCCTTGGCAACAACCAAAGGAACCTCCTTGGAGTATACTTTGAGATTCTTTGCAATAAAATCATTACAAATATCTTCAACCTTTGCTAATTGGTCAACATTGACAGGAGTCTTGTAAGAAAAGTCAAATCTGAGCTTTTCAGGAGCAACAAGAGAGCCCTTTTGATCAATGTCTTCCTTCAAAACCTCTCGAAGAGCAAAATTGAGAATATGCGTAGCTGAATGGTTGTTTCTCAAAGGATAACGTCTCAGGTCATCATAAGAAATTTCAACCTTATCATTGAGCTTGAGCTGACCGTACTTTAAGTGGCCAACGTGGAGAACATAGCCGCCGTAAAGCTGACAGTCCTCAACGACAAATTCAGTGTTGGCATCCAAAGTGATGATGGAGCCAATATCGTATTCTTGTCCACCAGATTCAGCGTAAAAATTGGTTTTATCGACCAAAAGACCAAAGCTACGGTCCTCGGGGATGTCGGCAGTGCTGTCAAGAAACTTGTGCTCAAAGAAAATAGCCTTAATTTCACCCTGAACATTGTCGGCCATGTATTTATGGCTATCATCGGTCTTGGGGACAGCGTTGTTGTTATCCAAAGCACCGAGATCATGAACATCAAGAGCAACAACACCTTGATCATTAGCTCCACCCTTTACCTTACGAGACTTGGCCTTGGCAGCTTCTTGAGCAGCTTCGAATTGCTCTTCGTTTACTTTCAAGTCATTTTCCTCAGCCATGATGCGAGTGAGATCGACAGGAAAACCATAAGTATCATAAAGACGCCAGACATCATCACCAGACAATACAGAAAGCCCGGAATCCTTGGTCTTTTTCATGTAGGCTTCAAAGAGCTTTTCACCACGGTCTAATGTCTTGGAGAAAGCAGCTTCTTCCTCATCAAGGATGGCCTTGACATCGTCAGCCTTCTTTGCGAGCTCAGGATAGGCTTCATGCATTTGCAAAATCAGGGTATCGACAAGAGAAGAGAAGAAATTGCCAATGGGGATGTTAAAGTACTTGCGTACATATCTAGCACCACGTCTAAGAATACGTCTCAAGACATAACCACGGCCTTCGTTACTAGGAACACCGCCATCGGAAATAGCAAATGTCAAAGTTCTAATATGATCCCCGACGACACGATAAGCTGTATCGATACCATCCTTATCCTCTTCGCCTAATAAACCAGTATAATCTCTAGCGCCAGTCAATTCCTTGATCTTGTCAAACAAAGGAGTGAAACAGTCAGTGTCATAGTTGGAATACTTATTTTGGAGAATAGAAACAAGACGTTCGAGACCAAGGCCAGTATCGATATGTTGATTGGGTAAAGAACGGAGAGAACCATCAGCTTCTCTGTTGAATTGCATGAAAACGAGATTCCAGATTTCAAGAACGTTGGGATCGTCCATGTTGACCAAGTGAGCAGCATCACGACCACCAATGCGATCATAATGGATTTCGGAGCAGGGACCGCAAGGACCCGTCTCACCCATTTCTAATAACACACGCATTGATTAAAACAGCTGATCAAAAGAAAGATTTTTTTTTTTAAAAAAAAACAGAACCTTGCTTTACTTACCCCAAAAATTATCTTCAACGCTACCGGGAATCAGGCGTTTTTCCTCAACACCGAGATCCATCCACATTTGTTTAGCTTCGAGATCAGCAGGAAGACCCATCTTTTCGTCTCCACCGAAATAAGTGACATAGAGACGGTCTTTGGGAAGATTAATCACCTTGGTCAAAAATTCCCAACCAAATCTAGTAGCATCAAGCTAGTGTAAAATTTTAGTGCATTTGTTCAGGCCCCTACTTTTTCTAGATGTGTACCTTAAAGTAATCGCCAAAAGACCAATTGCCCAGCATTTCAAAGAATGTATGATGGTAGGTATCTCTTCCGACATCATCAAGATCATTGTGCTTGCCGCCTTGAGAAAGAGGGGTCAGCATGGCTGAAAATCACGTCAATTGCACCATTATTTTACCTGCACGGATACATTTTTGTGAATTGCAGGCACGCTTGACGTTAGCCAAGGGAGAATTGGGATCAAGGGTGCCCAAGAATATGGGTTTATACTGTAATCATGTGGATTATGTTAAATGCAGCTACGAGGCAAAAAGTGCTGATAGGACTTACTTGGTTCATACCAGCATTAGCAAACAAGAGAGTGGGATCATCGTGAGGGATAGTGGAAGAAGACGGTACAAAGACATGACCATTTTCTTCGAAATATTTGATAAAGGTGGAACGAACCTTATTAGCAGGCCACTCTGTCTGTACAGCCATAATAGAAAAAAGAGTTTATATAAAAAAAAAGGGGGGGGGAGGAGAAGAAAGATGAAAGAGAGAGAGAAAGGTTTCAGCTGATATCTATCAATGTCAAAAAAAAGAAAAAATTATTCCTCTCCTAGAACCAATTACATCGATCAAAACAATTCCACGTCATGAACCAAAGGCTCTTTCTATGAGTGTTTGTTTATACAGGAAGGAGAATGGTGAGGCTGGTCTCGAGGTCTATCTTTCCGTTACAAACATTGACTCATTCATTGTCATTTTATTGCATGCAATTCCGTTTTGCATGCGCTACCAATTGACAGGCACATTTAAGACATCAAAAATCAGGTATAGCAGTAGCTGGCTGCTAAGAACTGTGTGCTAGCCACGTTTTTTCATAGATGTCAATCAAAAGTTGCAATGGAATACTTTATTTCATCAAATAGAACGAAACAATGCATGAAATTCTGTCGTTTCAAGCCATAAAAGGAGAATTTTTCAAGTCTGTTTCGGATAGTCATCCAAAAATGTCGTGAAATTGCTTTCAAGGGGTTCATAAGTGTTTATCAGACAAAGCTTGGTGTTAATATCACTCTGTGCCTCCTCTTTGCATAAAAAAATCTATATACGACAAATGCTTAAGCGTATTACAACCAATGCGGCTCGATAAACGAGTTATATACACTGTTGGCAATCAAAAAGAAAGTCAATAATGTAGCTAACAAATGTCATAATTCAAAATTATTTGATGTCAACAACGAGTTTAATAGATTCTACTTTATTCGCTCGTAATGATAGAAACAAGTTTGTAATCAGAACTATCATATACCGGCCATTTATGCTCTCAATTGGCAACATTTGGAGTCAAGACTACGCAGTTTTAAAGGTGTTTTAGCATTTCAACGCGTCCAAACTATGAAAAATCCTTTTTCGTAGACGAAATACATTATAAACAATCATTTCCTCTCTTTTCCTTGAATTTTTTTTGGTCATGATAAATTAGCATATTTTTGGTCATTTCGATCGTGTGAACACAAGGCGATCGACCCCAATTTTATAAAACCCCGATTTTTACCTCAAAATCGACACTTTTTACTAATGCATATATACATTCTATAGAGTTTCAAATATGACCTCTATGTTATGGAATCAAAAACACATTGGTTTACTAAGTGGTATTTCGATTTTTTTGCAAAAATCGATTTTTGATCTTTTTCTTTCTTTCTCGGCGAGTTTTTACTCAAATGCAATAATTTTAGCACTGTTTGATGCGCAATAGTTTTTTATATATATTCAAATAGGAATGTTATTATGGTTAACTTGATACATTTTCCTGATATTCACGAAAAACTAGAAATGTTGAATCGAAATGCAATTTTTTGAACCAGTTTTCGTTTTAATATTTAAATCCCGCTATCAGTGGTGGTTCTACCAACAAGTTGTGTCTGCCACACCAATATTATTATCCAAAAGGCAAAAAAACTCATGGGTATTCCGATAAAATCGTTAAACATTAAGTTGAGATATTAAGCATTGCGTATTTTGAAGATGTCCTGCCCCTAAAAATGACATTGATATGATAACAAGTGATATCTCATACAACGCGAATAAGTGCCACTACACGTCGTTTTAAACTTCTCATAAGTCAAGTGATCGAGCAAAAACTCGGCGCACAGCTAAAAGAACGAAGCTTCATGTCAGTGATTTGTATCTACTGTCAACATATAAATCCATTTAGCAGAGAAGTTTTCCCGATTCAAGATTATGAATATTTAATTACGGTTCAGGTGGAAAAAAGTGCCCAACACAACAAATAATGTGAAAAAGATGCTGATGCCCATCTTGCCAGGTATGAGGATTTTATCAATGCAACTGAAAATATCGTGTCTGTCTCTGAGGATGAATTTGATATCAAGGGAAAGATTTTCCCAATTATTACTTCAAATAGGGCAGAAGAAACATAGTAAAGCATGGACTAATTATTATGCTAGTAAGATTCAAGGTTTCTCGTTATTTTCCCTCCATGAAATAAAGTTGAGGCAAGAATTGCAGATAAAAAATTATCACATAAATGTTGATGAATATATTCTTAAATTTTTGCGTTATCACTGCTGTTGAGGGCGTAAAACAAAGAAGAAAGAATTCAACTGAATACATATCGGCAACAACAAATCTGCATAAAAGTTCAAAATCGAAACTGATTCATAACCAACATACACACTGTGGCTTGTATAGGGCGAATATAAAATCAACCATTTATCTATTAAATTTTTTTGTTCTTCTATACATCTTTCGAAAAGTAGTTATGGATATAAAGATACTATCACCTGTGCCAACCGCCAAAGTCAAAAATGATCGTATGGATGTCGATCAAGAAACTGTTCATTTAGTTAATCCTGGCGAGACAGTAACTACCGATCAACAATTCATGAGGTAACAAAAAAAAAAGAGAGTTATACACTGAAACCATGACAACCCCAAGATACTGATAGTGCATGGGCAACAATAAAATAGGGGGCATGGTACGTACACTGATGGAGAAGGTACTGTTCTATCTTCAGTTGCTGGCGCAGTGGAAAGAGTCAACAAATTACTATCTGTCAGGCCTTTAAAAACACGTTATACTGCTGAAATTGGCGATATAGTAGTAGGTCGCATTACTGAAGTAAGCATCTCTATAAGACTAGAGCTTTCATGTTGCTAGTAGTCTAATTGATTTAAAACAGGTAGCTATGAGAAGATGGAAAGTTGATACCAATGCTAGACAAGATGCCAATCTTTTATTGAGCTCAGTTAGTCTTCCGGGCGGCGTGCAGGTATGTTGAAGATTTCTTTGTACTGGCTACAATGTAACAAGCAACACATCTTGAATAGAGACGTAAAAACGAGGCTGATGAACTTCAAATGAGACAATTTTTCTCTGAGGGCGATGTTTTAGTGGTAAAATAAAACGCACATTTTTGATTTCGACACTGTAATAACGACAATGACTTAGGCTGAAGTACAAGCATTTTACGGAGATGGCACTATAGGTCTTCATACTCGTGGATTTAAATTCTGCAAACTGAGAAATGGATCGTTTGTATGCGTACCACCTGTACTTGTCCAACGTTGTAAATCACAATTTCACTCTCTTCCTTGTGGCATTGATGTGATTCTTGGACTAAACGGATATATTTGGATTCACAAGAAATTCGAGATCACTGGTGATGAATCAGACCTTAATGTTTCTTATTCAAATGAAAACGATGTAAGTTTCTTTATTTAGATGAAAGCATCCGAGCAATTGACATGTATCGAACGTAGTCAATTACCGCAGAAGAGAGACAAGACATTGCTCGTGTCTCAAATTGCATTGCTGCATTAGCAAAGCAGTACATGTATATCAATGACACTATTATTGTTTACACATATGAAGCTTCTTTAGAATATACCGTCAAGGAATTACTCAATTTAGATGTTATTGAGTCAATCACTTCAGAAGCTAGTCTAAGGATGCACGAAAGTTAAGATTTGAGGTAGCATCAACTCGAAAGCATCCTTACTACTTTTTCTCTCTGTAAATACTATACATTTAATGAATCGATGATGGTTCCTTTTCTTTATTATTAAAAAATAAAAATGGTATACATTTTATGTGGCATCTCCCTCTTCCGTATCTGTTGGCTTCCATGAATCAGGAGATATCGATCCAGAAGCAGTTTCTTCGATGATAGTCCAATCTTGATCTTCTTCTCCAAAACTAGATGACTTGTGATCATCGCCTGCCTTGCTTGTCTTCAGTATAGACGACATTGTGCGAGCTTTGGCGAGTTCCATATCGCGATATATACATTGGATAGCTGTATCCACACCAGTTTCCTACCCAAAGTGTTATAAAAGTGTGCAAACCAACTACAAGTTGTATAAACTTACTGTGCGTATCTTTTGACCGACACGGTTAGCTACCTTGAGCATATTTGCATCAGTAGACACGACTCTCAGGGCAGCAGACAAGTTATCCACGGTCAGATTTTTGATACATCTGCCTAATCCCATTTCTTCTACTCTTTCTCCCCAGAAGAACTGGTCTGCAAAAAATGGTTTAATGATGGTAGGTCTACCAGCTCGAAGGCCAGCGGCAGTTGTTCCCGCGCCACCATGATGGACTACAGCTCGTATTTTGGGGAACAACCAATCATGAGGAACCGATTGCACGCTCATAATTGTACCTGGGTGTCTGCCAAGAATGTTTGCTTCTTCATCCACAGCACCTTGTTTGTGTCGAGATGACCAACCTCTAGATACGATAGCTCTGACGTCTGATAATAACACAGACTCAATGATAACCCGAGTGATTTCAAGAGGATCCGAAACAATGATGGATCCAAATCCTATGTACACAATGGGCCTTTTATCTCGAGCTTCAATGAAAGCCTTCAATTCTGCATCAGGGTTCCAACCTGTCTGCGGATTGTCCAAAAACCAATATCCTGTGCAATGTATCCAGTCCAGCCAATCCAGCGGACTAGGGACAATGCTGGGACTAAAGGAATACAGATAGGGGATCTTCCATACCTCAAGTTTTTCGTAGCTGGTTGCAGGTAATCCCAGCGTCGTTTGTCTGAATGAATTTGTGCGTGCGGCAATTGCTCTCCAAATAGCATGGTCAAACAAGACATAGGTCATATCGTTATATAGTCTGCCTTTGGGATTATTAGGTGTAGCAAATGGGTGAGGAAATGATCTGGTGCGAGTCATTGGCATTGGAAATGATCTGAAATATGGTACTCGTAGCGCTTCTGCCATATGGACTCCAATCATGGCGCTGGGGCTTTCAATAATAATCTCGGTCCCTTGCACCGCTTTCCATGATAGCGTAAGCAATTCATCGATCCAGTCTTTAAACTATATGTCAATACATAGATAAGTATGCGTGTATATCATGTTCACAATAAGATGCAATTTCTTACAAGACGAAGACCTTCCACCACAAAATTGACACTGAAAAAGTTATTCTCGACACAAATCCTCTATGTAAAATGAAGAACCTAATGTCAGAAACATGCAAAAATTCATGCCATATTTGGAAGTCGCATACCATCAGTTCTCCTGGATCGCCCCCAACACTTCTGAATTCAATACCATGCTCTTCGATCCAGTCTTTAAACTCGTCGTGTGTAGCGATTCTGCACCGGTGTCCTTCCTTCATTAGCCCTTTGCAAAGCGCTATATATGGCTGGACATCACCTCTAGTGCCAATAGTGATACAGGTGAAATGGAGCGATTTTTCGGGCTTCTTATACACTATAGTTTCAGACTGTAGACGAGATAGCACTGGTAGATTACCGTTAGGCACGACTCGACTGATAGTATCCTTTTGCTCATCTTCCATTAATCGAGCCTCCCAATCTTTGATTTTCCTGATATTGAAGAATTAAATAAACATTCAGAAGGTTATCAAGTAAAAACCATACTTTTCTGCTTGATCGGGCTCAGTTTGACTTTCCAGTGACCTTTTATGTTGTAAAAAGAGTTTAGCAAAACAGCTGTTTCGTCGAGTGATGGATGAAAACTCAAGGTAGATTTCCTTCTTGTTTTGTGTCAGAATGCTGAGCGAATGGAAAATATAACCTCGGCTTCTTAATTTTTGGACTCGAACCACATCTTGGAAGGGAACAATCATCTGCAACACTGTCAGCACAAATATGCGCATTACATTAGGCTATCTTACCTTGGCTTTGGTAGCAAATCCTTTCGAATTGAACGAGATATAGTTTGAGGATATATAAAGCTTTCCATAGCAGGGCAATGTTTTCATTAATGAACATCGATAAACTACAAAGCATTGTTGGTCACCATGGTTACATTAGAGTGTATATTATGAAATCTCACCTGTTAACAACTTTTCTGACTCTGGTAGAACAAAATATTTTTGAAAGTTGGTCATGGTACGGTCATCTAGGACTTCTGCTTCGTCCGCACGTGGGCTACTGACTGTATCTAATCTGTAATTCTCTTCCTCATCATCATCGTCGTCTTCGTCTTCGTCCGCAACCAGGGCAGTAGCTGAGCTACCCACCGTTGTGTTTCCTCCTAACAGCCCATATACTAATTTCATGCCGGTTCGACGCTTTCCATCCAGCCATCCGAAAGACTGATCATCGTCATCTGAACTAGAAGAATCTTTCAGTTTATCAGAAGTTGCTGATTTGGTGGTTGATTTACTGGAAGATGCTGAGGGATACAGCAAATCTTTCAGTGCGCCGGGAACAGCGAGAGCATTTGCCATAACAGAATTAGATCGTTTTGGAGTAGGCATAGATCCTGTTGAAGATGCTGGGATTGTGATGGGTTGTGAATCTGCATCGTACAAATCAGAAATCGATAAGGAGGGCGAATTAGTAGTTGAGCCTTGTTCGGGTGTAAGTGAGTGCAGTTTCTCGGACGTATTTGAGTCATGAGGACAGCTATCCCATACTGATTTCAATAACCTGAATGTTGTTTCGATATCTGTAAAATAAGCGAAATAATACTAGAAGAGACGGAATGAGTATATCAACTATCAAACATACACTTTTTACACACTTCATCCATAACAAAACTATCGTCTATTCCAACTGCCCTGATCTTAAGAAACTTTTGAAATTCAAACGCTTCCGTCTGCTCGATATCCAAGATATTTTCAAACGGTAATGTGATCTTCAAACTGCTGCCATTATTCTTTGCCCTAAATATAGCCTTTTGAAGAGCATTTGTCCTACCAAACAAAACATTTCAGTCAAATGCGCAATTTGTGCAGAAGATAAGCAATAAAAATTTACCATTCGATCATGGCTGCGTTTGTATCCGCCTGGAGATGCCATGTTTTACTCATTGTCACTATTCGAAAACCATGCTCTCTTTTTTTCGATTGACGCAAAGCGATGGCATCTTTGAGATCAATCTTTCCCAATGGCGAATAAGAGTCTGTGGAACTTTCAAACCAAACTAGCACATCATCTTTAATATCAAAGAAGTATCGCTCATAGTTACTTTTCATTTTTCCAATCTTTCTCAACAGTAGATAGCCAGATTTGTGAAAAGAAAGCTACAACAGTACTCTTCAGTTGAGAGCCAGATAAGTACAATAAGATGGCTTACTTACTTGGTTTTTGGGTAGTGAGGCATAAAAGCAGATGTGATTGTCAGTCAAATACATAAAACCAGGTACAATGGCAGATTGAACAATATAACATGGCCATTCTGCTCCACATCGAGACATCAGTACAAATACGGATCTGATATAAATCAGCCATTTACCTCCTTTTAGTGATTCTTTAGATGGGAGTTGAAATATGTTCATTAAGTTGTCTTCTACAGTAAATTCATTCATCACAGAAGAGTTGGATGAGGACGTTGAGGTAGAGTCTTCGATCTTGGCACCTGTCGCTTCTGCCAGCAACTGTCTAATCTCATCAGGCTTTTCTGACGTAAATTTTGTGTCGTCGCTGCGATCCATGTTTGCTTCTGGAATATCCCAAGCGCTACTATTTGTTAGTATAGCTTCGGTAGAGCGTCGCAAGTCTATCGAAAAACATCAATCTAGGCTATCCTGTAAAAGGGCCAGCCTTCCTCCCTTTTTTTTTAAAAAAAAAAAACTATACCACTTGCTGAGCCTTTAGATTGTTGTCAATTTTAACATGTAAATTTTGAATAATAAATATCTTTTACCTTTCATGTCTTCTATTTCTTGTGTCTCAAACTACGTAAAAAAGGGTCGGTAAAGATAGAAGGGAAGAAAGAAAGAAGGAAGTAAAGATGGAAAGGAGGAAAAACAGTAATATGTACTTACGACTTGGGCAGCAGCTGATACGAATTGCAAAACATTGTGATTTGCTTTATCCATTAATGTTGATCTTTGAGTTAAAGCGTAAAGAAAAAGGCAGAAAAAGAAAACATATTCATGCAATAATTATACTTGGTTTGGTTGGATTCAACTTCCACATCTCGTGATTACGGTCATTCAAAAACTCGCAGGATGGTGGATCAGGCAGCTGCTCTTATTGTCACAAGCTAAATCGGCTTTATGGCAGATACTTTTCTTTCGAGACGTGCAACTACTGTGAAAAATCAAAATGTTTTTACTGAAATAAAACAATATATATATACTACAAGATATCAATAGACTGTCTCTCAAATATTGTTGTTACTCAATATCATACGTTACTATTAAAACATTTGAAATAAGAAATAAAAAAAAGTAGCTTATGAATTTATTCATAAAAATATTTCGATACAAAATAGAAATATCAGGGGAAAAGTTCTATCAATATGGCAAGAAAAAAAAAATTATGTTGAAGAGCTCTTGGAGGAGATAAAGTATGTATGGGATAGCCCTGATTGTGGTGGCATCAGAGAAGTATAAAATATGGCTTGTTGGTCTATTCTTTATGCAAAGGCATAGACATTTATATGCACTTTTTTTGAATGAAAGTTGATCTGCCATTATTTAAGATAGAAAATCATTATAACGCACTTCAATTAAAAATTGTAGATTGTCGTTGTTAAACGGTATTTGTCGAAACAGGAGAATAAAGTTTCTGTTTGAAATCATGAAGGTTATCTGTAAAACGGATATGTGTTATTGACAAACATTAAGGTACTGTCGGATCAAAAATGAGTAGCCTTGTAATATAATAATACATTGTACCCTGTCAAGGATAATGTTTCTTACAAATTACTTTCATCGATTAGTATTTAAATAAGTTCCCAAAAGTTTATGTAGTTGTAAAAGTATAAATAGCAGAGATGCAAAGTTGAATCTTTAATAAAGTAATCTCAAGTTTTCGCATCTCGTTAATACAACGTTTCATGTTATACTTTTTTTTATTTTTGATCTTGCAGCTCTCAACGAAAGTTGCCAATCGTTAATGCTTAGACGTGAAACAGGAACAAGGTATGTACCAAATGACCTCGCTCTAGGGTATCCCCATATGTATGTTATATTGTATATCAATAGCTTATTCCCTGTCATTGTATACAAATAATTAACAGTCTAATAATTGCCTAATCTCATGCCTTTCTGGCACAACAATTCTTTTTAAAATCGAGGAAAATAAGCTTCAAGTTGTAATTGAAACTCTTGCAAGATTCTAGGCTTATTCAAAGACTACATTAAGATCAGAGATCGCGGGATGTTGGGGAGACATCTTACCCAATCTTCTCTTTAATGTAAAATAGAAGAATAGGTCTGTCCTGGAAATACTGTCATTTAATAATCTTTGACACATCTTGTCAAACATCAGATGTTATATGGATAAACATTGATTAGGATATATTTTAGTATAGAGATCATATCTTATGTCAATGAAAGTCTTCAGTTTTGTATCTGGTTTTATTCAGAGAAAGCTTTATTCACTTTTTTCATATCACATTTACACAGCATTTCACTGCGCCCTTTACACTGGCACAACAGACATGATTATAATGCAAACTCGTATCAAAGAATGAACCTTCGGATTATGAAGTTTTATATGTATGAATATGAAAATTTGTGTTTTCTGCTGATAAAGTAAAGTTTAAAGATATCGACTTGCTCATAGAGATACTTTTATTAGATAGCGCTGATCTTTCGCTATGTTTTCCAAAATCTCAAATCTACGGTTCATTCTTAGAAGAGAAGTTATAATATGACTAAATGTCTGTAGTAGGTTATAGAAAAATATAAACTGTTTTTGTGCATGTTAATTTTTGATCGAGATATCGCCCAGAAGAGATCAAGTGCTAAATTATATAGCCCCAATCATACCTAAAACAGGCTCTACGTTGGTTTGTATAAAAATTCACAAATACTCATTTATTTTCTTGTATGAAAAAGAAAGCTTTGTTTTCCGCCGACAACTTTGTTGTATAATACGTTTTTCTATTCATATTAACTTCAGGTCTTATCACGGTTCCATTATACGTCGGCTCATTTAGCAGAATCTATGGGGCCACAAAATGTATCTGTTAAGTGGAACAGTAGTAGATTTGACATTTTCAACGACAAAAATTAACGTTGAATTCGATTCGGGAACGGTTGCCATGACAACGTAATTGAAATAACGGATATCAGTATACTTGCTATGGATATAACAAATATTACTGGAGATCAGCTAGCTGCTCATGTTCGTTGTGAAATAGACTTTCGGTCCAATTTAATCCCGAGCCCGCATCGCTAAAATAAGCGATTGTAAATGATGTGGGAATTTAGCAATGAATGAATATGTCACACTTGATGATGATAATAAGAGAAACCTTACTTGGTTCTCATAGACTTCGAATATCAGCGCAACCTCGCAACGATAACTTTGGTTTGATCCTAACGAGGATAAAGAGCTGGAAGGCGTGGGTGAAGGTGACATCAATGACGCACTGCTTGATGGTGTTTTACCACAAGAACGTTACTTTTTAGCTATTGAGCTAAATAAACTAACAAAGAATGCGATGTTATAATCCATGAACCCCCTAATGTAATGGTACAAAATCGAGTTGTTCCTCAAGGCAAATGAGATCATCCAGTACCATGGGGAACAAGAGATCAGAAGCCAAGCAACTACCAGCGCAAAAATTCCATGTGATCCTAACACCAAATCCAACATTGCCCATATTGGTCTAATGTAGATGAGTAAAGTGTGGGCAATAATGTGCTGATTTGCATATGAAAATGCACATCTCAGCAAATGTTCAGGGGTTTCGCTTAACAAGAGGGGCCTTGCCTCTTGACACATTCAAATCTTGGTTCATTGGCTCTAGTTTTGTTCTGCTTTTGACTGTTTCACGACGTTACAAATCAATTTGTCACAAGTTTCACAAGATAAAGACATGGTAACCCAAAGACTAGCCAACGCTGGGTCGAGGTACAAAGTGTAATCTACAGAAACATAATTGATAATGATGTACTTGGATCTTTCCACATTAGCACATCCGTAAAAAGGGCTAAACATTTAATCGCTGGGCCGAGTTGTCTAAGATTGTTCAATACAAGCGGTGATACACTCTCTGCTTCTTTGAAGTCACTAGTAAAGAAGTCCTTGTCATTATTAAACATTATACTATATGAACAGGAAGAATGGGTGATGAAAATCAACCTTGGTCAAAGGATTTCATTTTATTTGTGAAAAAAAATGACATGGTGGGCTCCTTTGCTTCCAATGAGTTATGAGGAAGATGGCTTAATTAGATTGTATTACTAACAGCTTGTTGGCTATCAACAATCTTATCAAGACCAAGCTGCTTGTCAGTCCACATAGGGGTAGGCTCAACCGCATTTTCAACACCTACACCTGCGCAACCTCCTTGAGCAGACCAATCTTCAACGCGCTTGAAGCCGTAGCGAGTCCAGATCTTATCGAGCGATTGGACAAGCTCATCAATCATAGGAGCATTGTGTCCAGGAGTAGGAGTGATGCGAAGACGCTCTTCGCCAACAGGGACAGTAGGATAATTGATACTTTGGACGTAAATGTCGTGTTCAGACAAAAGCTCATCAGATGCCAATTTAGCGGCAGCAGCATCGCCCATGAGAACAGGCACAATGTGAGAGGGATTGGGGATGACAGGAATACCAATTTGACCCAAACGAGACTTGACAGTGCGAGTGTTGATCTGCTGAAGGTTACGCTCAGCTCTGGATCCCTTGAGATACTTTACGGATTCCATGGCGCCAGAAACAACGGCAGGAGGGAGGGACGTGGTGAAGATGAACCCTGGAGCATAGGAACGAATCATGTCGACAAGGTAGGCAGAGCCAGCAATATAACCGCCCACGACACCGTAAGCTTTACCCAAAGTGCCAGTAACAATGTCAATCTCGTCCAAGATACTGCCATTGCCCATGGTAGGATTGGAGGCATTCAGGTCGTAATCAAGATGCTCAGCTACGCCTGCGCCGCGAGGGCCATACATACCAACAGCATGTACTTCATCCAAAAAGGTGATGGCACCATACTTCTTGGCTAAATCGACAATCTTGCGGATAGGGCCAATGGAGCCGCACATGGAATAAACAGATTCAAAAGCGATGATCTTTGGGACACTGGGATCAACAGATTGTAAGAGTTGTTCGAGGTGCTCCATGTCGTTGTGACGGAAAATCTTTTTGGGAGCACCAGAATGGCGCATACCTTGGATCATGGAAGCGTGGTTCAATGCATCAGAGAAAATAACGCAGCCAGGCAGCTTGGAGGCAAGCGTCGACAAAGTAGCGTCGTTGGCGACATAACAAGAAGAAAATACAAGAGCGCCTTCCGTATGATGAAGGTCGGCTAATTCAGATTCGAGACGTAGGTGAAGATCAGCATTTCCGGCAATATTGCGTGTTCCACCAGCACCAGCTCCATAGCGATCCAAAGTGCGTCTAAATGGCTGATGTTAGTATTTGTTTATACTGAAAAAAGGGGGTGTGAGAGGGAAAATTATCGGAGACATACTTCATTGTATCGGTCAAGACAGGACTTCTTCCCATGCCCAAATAATCGTTAGCACACCATACAGTTACTTCGTCGGTGACACGAGCCGTGTGAGCACGAGGAAACTTTTGAGCCAAGCGGTTGATGTTGTTGAAGTAACGGTAGCTTTTGTCCTTGTGTTTCTTGTCCAATTCTTCTTGATAAAAACTCTCATAGTCGAAATGCCTCTTAGTCTGATGAGACACAGCAACAGCAGCGGGAGTGGTAACTGGGATGGGACCCTGGCCATGATTGGTGACTAAGAAGAATTGGTAAGTATACACATCTCCGCCATGGATTTAGTCAATCAGACTCACTAGCAGTTGCCTTTACAGGCATGGAGGGTGATTGAGAAGTGGCCTTGGTGGTTGAAAGGGAACGAGATTGGATAGCTTTGCTCATGATGGGGCACTGCTGAGCTTTGTTCATCAAAGGGCTCATGGCACTGTTTCCAGTCGTAAGTCTACGAAGAGACGAAATAGAAGCAACATGAATAAATGGACACGATTTCTTTGCTTGCATCAAAGCGATCTCCATTGTTGAAATTATAAAAAGTAGGGGGATTTGAAGAGTATGAGAGAAGGATAAGGACAAGAAAAGTGTAAGAGAAAAACGTTCTTATAAACAAAAGAGAGTCGATTTGTGTCTTTTAACGTGTGGGGAGGTCAATCTTATAGTTTTTTTTTTTCTTTTTTCAAGGTTCCGACACAAACCAAGGCCAATCGTTGTCAGATTTGCTAAGATTATTTGACACAAATTTATTACAACCTGTAAACTGCAAGTAGGTGGTGATATTGTACAACAATAGGCATTTTTTAAAGTTCATCTTTGGCCAAAATTATTGCCGGGGAGGCCGTTGCAAGCATCGAATCAACAATTGATTTTGTGATAGTAGCTGGTTGTGCAATCACAGTTGTAATCGCTGCAGCCAGCTTTTCCTTGCTCCTTTTGGTTTGACTCAACCACGCTACCCACGAAATACCAACATCCCATGTGCGCTTCTTTATAATGTACAAGACAACTGAGCTAAACATGAGCAAACCAAATAAGAGCAAGAGCCGATCGAACCAGTCTGAGGCTTCAAGCTGAGTAATCACATTTTTAGAAATATGAATCAAGGATCCCAAGTTTTGATATTCCGTGTGTGTCGATGCTAAAGTCCTTGACGATTCGGCTGAATGGTACATGAGGGTCCAAAATGTAGTATTATAAGAAAAAGGAAAAACTTACCAAGCATGCTGGCTGAAAATGTACTTTTCCCTAATTCTTGCTGCATAAGCGTGCTGGTCCTTTTCAATGCTTCGGTGACATCTGAAGATGCACGTAGTACTGCTTCATCATGTCGTCTATATGGTTGAAAGTTACGTTAGCAAAAGGCAAAAGCAATGTCCAGTTTTAATTGATTGAGAACATTACCCTTTCTGCAATCCTTTTTGTTTTAATTCGTATTGTTCTGTAAAGCTTTTGCCGTTCATTCGTTTGCTGCCAATGCCAAACAACTCTTCTCTATTTCTCTTCTCTTCATCATTAACTCGTTTCTTTGAAAGCAATATAGCTTGGCGTGAGCTAACTTGTAATCTACAAGATACCATTACTACTTGTCACATAATCCACACAGAGTTCAACTCGACACCTACTGCTTTAGTTGATTGTCGTATTCAGCAAGTCGATTTAAAATCTTGATTTTGGATGATTCTGTATCTTGTTCTTCTGCCAACTGCTTTACTACCTGTAGAAGAGCTAAGAAACAAAGAAAACCATGCACAGCAGCAATATCTCTACCTCGATATCGGTTGCTAGGCAACGGACACTAGATCTGATTAGTTCGGCTACTTCTTTTTGAACAGTGATAGAGTCAACATGATGCAGCTTTTCAACTTGTCTTTGACATTCTGCTGCTAGTCTACTAAGGGATCTAAAGCTGTTTTCTACAGTGGCCATTTGGGCGAAAAATGCAAAAGAAATCTACGTGGCAATTCGCTGGGCGTTACAACTCCGTGAGAAGCAAACTGATGCACATGAGATCATTCTTACAACTTCAAATACATTGGACTTTCGAGATCAAGGCTACTTTGTACATGAAAACCACAGGAAACCACATCAAACGCTATATAAAATAGGTGCATTTTTTGTAGAGCAAAGTCCTAGCTACAAGGCCCCACCATTTACAACACGAAAGCATGGCTCTACTTGCGTTTGAAGGACAACCTTGTTCTCAACAGGTGGCTTGGGCTATTCCTCATAGTAAAAAAATTTTATTTTTTCAATTGCATAGAATAATCGATCCGTGTATTTCTTCTTTTTTCTTCCTTACACTTTAATCCTTCAAAAATAAACCCCCTTCTCTCCAATGAGCGATAAACTTACCCGTATTGCTATCGTTAGCGCTGACAAGTGCAAGCCCAAGAAGTGTAGACAAGAATGGTAATAATTCATGGAAAAAAATGTAGCAAATCATGATGCTAAAGACTTTTATTTGATTAGTAAACGTTCTTGTCCCGTGAACCGTATGGGTACGTAGCCAGCAACTTGTATAGCCTAAAATTATATGGATATGTCTAACATGTTTGGCTACTAGGTAAGTTTTGTATCGAAGTTGAAAATACTTCCAAAATTGCCTTTATTTCTGAAGAGCTGTGTATTGGTTGTGGTATTTGTGTTAAGAAATGTCCTTTTGGTGCAATTCACATTATCAATTTACCTACCAATCTCGATGGAGAGGTCACTCACCGTTACTCTGCCAACTCTTTCAAACTCCATCGTTTGCCTGTACCTCGCTCTGGGCAAGTATTGGGTTTAGTTGGTACTAACGGTATCGGAAAATCAACCGCTTTAAAGATTCTCTCTGGTAAGATGAAGCCCAATTTGGGCAAATTCGAGAACCCTCCTGACTGGCAAGACATCTTGAAGTACTTCCGTGGCTCCGAATTGCAGAATTATTTTACCAAGATTTTGGAAGACAACCTAAAGGCTATCATTAAACCTCAGTACGTTGATCACATTCCCAAAGTCGTCAGTGGTGAAGTTCTCAACTTGTTGACGGATAAGCATGAGCGCAACAATCTGGAGGACATGATCCAGTCTTTGGATCTCAAAGATGTGCTCAAGCGTGAGGTTGGTCAACTATCTGGTGGTGAATTGCAGAGATTCGCAATTGCCGTTGTCGCCGTTCAACAAGCTGATGTCTACATGTTTGATGAACCTTCTTCTTACTTGGACGTTAAGCAACGTTTGAATGCAGCTCGTGTCATTCGCTCTCTTTTGTCTTCAACGACTTACATCATTTGTGTCGAGCACGATTTGTCTGTTTTGGATTACCTTTCTGATTATATCTGTATTCTTTATGGCAAACCTTCTGCCTACGGCGTTGTCACTCTTCCCTACTCTGTTCGCGAAGGTATCAATATCTTCTTGGATGGTCAAATCCCTACCGAGAATTTGCGTTTCCGTGAAGATTCCTTGACTTTTAAGATTGCCGAAACTGCTAATGAAGCTAGTGTCTCGACTGTCAACACTTATAAGTATCCCAAGATGCAAAAAATTCTCGGTGATTTCAAATTGGATGTTGAAGCGGGCGAATTCCAAGATTCTGAAATTATGGTCATGTTGGGTCAAAACGGTACTGGTAAAACCACCTTTATTCGCTTGTTGGCTGGTCTTTTGAAGCCTGATGGTGACGCCAAGGTTCCCCAATTAAACGTTTCTTACAAACCTCAAAAAATTTCACCTAAATTTAAGGGTACCGTCCGTATGCTGTTCTTGAAGAAGATTAAGGGTGCCTTCTTGAATCCTCAATTCAACACTGATGTCATAAAGCCATTGAACATTGAAAATATCATTGATCAGGAAGTGATGCATTTATCCGGTGGTGAATTGCAGCGTGTTGCCATTGTGCTGGCTCTAGGTCAACCCGCTGATATCTATCTTATTGATGAGCCTTCCGCTTATCTTGATTCAGAACAGCGTATTATTGCCGCCAAGGTTATCAAGCGCTTCATTATTCATTTCAAGAGAACTGCTTTCATTGTAGAGCACGATTTCATCATGGCTACGTATCTTGCCGACCGTGTCGTTGTCTATGAGGGTACTCCTTCTGTCCACGCCATTGCCAATACTCCCCAATCCTTGTTATCTGGTATGAACAAGTTCTTGGCGTCTCTCGAAATCACTTTCCGTCGTGATCCCACCAACTTTAGACCTAGAATTAACAAGCCTGACTCTCAACTAGATCAAGATCAAAAGTCAACTGGCAACTACTTTTTCTTAGATCAATAAGTTTCGCTATTCCTTTAGAATCTCTCCTCTCTCTCTTTACGCGCCCACACTCATCCTTATTTTCTTTATTACCAACTTTGTTGTTTTTGTTATCTCCCAATTTATTTCCTTTTTTTTTTTT
>MU619240.1:163519-181819 GCA_025201805.1 Parasitella parasitica
CCTTTTTTTTTTTTCTTTTTTTTTTCCTGCTCTGTGAAAATAAATGTCTACCTGTGTAAATTGCTTACCATTCAATAAACTTGTGATAGTGCTGCTTTCAACTTGTTTCTGTTTCTAACGGCTCTATACTCATTATTCGAATTAGTTTGATGAGCGCATTTGCCCAGATACTGCGTATAAGGATTGTGCTTTCTTTGACTGCCCACACTTTTCAATAGCAAGTAGTAGTAGTAGGGGAATAATTGCATTAATAAAATTTCGTCAGTCTGAAATGATTCAACTTGATTGTAAAATACAGTATTAATCATCGCTGGTAAAAAGTTACGGAAACTTACTAGAAACAAGAAATTTGTGTTAGGTATGATGCGTGTATGTATATTTTATTGATAGAATAATGAAAGGAAAACAAAACAAAAAACAAATTGTGCTCAACAAAAGGATCAAGCAAGATGCAAGGTTATTTCTTTTCGTCAGCTTCAGGTTTTTTTTCTTCAATGTGGACACCAAATTGCTTCTTTCTTGAAACAATATTCCAGTAGTATTGCCAACCGAAAGATCCCAAAGTGAGGACAATAACAAAAGCAAGCATGACATAAACGGGGGTTCTGATAATGTATACATTGACATGGTTTTTGTTGCCATCAAATACAGATAAAAAAGCGTTGATCAGACCAGTATGAATAAATAAGTCCAGGCCCAGTATAAGCAAATATCCGCCAGTGAATGCTGTACAGAATATGACAATGTAGCTTTCAGCGAGAATCAGCAGGATGCCAAACACAACGCCCATGCCTACTATAAAACAAATGCGTGCCACGGCCTTCAGTATTGAAAAAATGCTTAGTGTTTGTTTGAATTTTAGAGCACAATTTCTTTTGAACACTTACAATCTGGATCACCAAATTTTCCTTCCATGATAAAATGAACACTGCAAGGAATAGACCAGCAAGGCCTCCAATGAAATACAGTGAAACACCAAATAAGAAAATAAACATAAAAGCACCAACAAGGCCAAGTCCAACGCTGACACAAATGTATACAATCTCATTGTGGGGGTACCCATACAGAGGTTCATTGTTGACAAGGCCAATCCATGTCATAAGAGCTGTATTAAAGATTATATCAGGCTCTGTTCAATACGCATCAGCTAATATGTATTTACCGAAAAATACAAAGCCAACTGCTGCCAAAGTACCTCGGAAGGAACTAAAGCCAAATATCAAAAAGTAAAGACCTATCAGCATTATGACAATGCCAGTGAAGCCCTGAGCGACAGAAATGCCGTATCCGTACGTGTCTACAAAACTGCCCATGTCAACATAAAGCCCATTAAGATACACAGCAAGACTTACGCCATAGGTAGGTGCTCCAACATTTATCATCACATGTAGCTTTCTTTCCTCCGCTATTACTGCTCTTGGTAGTGGTCTTTGCTTTTGTTGCAGTAACCGTTTTGGTGACAGTTTTAACATTTCCATTTCCACAGTAGACAGTACTAGTTATAGTTTGCCAGAGATTGTTAAGACCAGAAACAACAACTTTTGCGTTGTTATCATGTTTGCTGTTGCAATCATTAGCCCAATTTTCATATAAAATTAAGGATTCTTCTAAGTCTCTTTTTATAAATCTGGCAGCAGGTGTAGGAGAGCCTTGGTTTCTCTTCATGATTGCTCCTCCATCCGCTGTGCGAGTTGGTTGTGGTGGTTGAATTACAATTGCATGAACAACAGTAGACACTAATAATAGTAACAATAAATGCAATCTCATTATAATCTAAATCAGATGAAAAACAATGAATCATGATAACAGCAGGAAATCCTTTGGGTTTTATATATCAAGCAAATGTTTTCAGACTTCCATTAATACTTTAATGTGTAACTGCTTGTTGGATGCATTTTGAGACTTTCCTTATTAAGAGCAATGTTTTTCAATTGCAAGGCATGAATGTCATTATATATAGAACAGGGTATTGTTGTATCACATTACAAAAAGAGTCAATCATTTTTATTAGACTATACATAATACATAGTGTATTCGATTAAACATGCGAACCCATGGACTTAAATGCAAGATATCCATTTGTTTTATACATGTTTATAGGCCACTGCAATGGAGGAGGAGGGAGCAAGAGGATGTGACTCGAAGGGGATGCTTCAACAGTGGCTTTTCTGGTAGTACATATCAATTTTTTCAGACGACCGCAGTGTAATCTCTGTTTCTTCACAAACTTCAACATCAACAGCAAGAAAGCAATGGTAAACACAAAGCGCAAGCCCTCAAGTATCTGTCCTGAATGCGGTTCCCAAGTAGAGCGATATATCATTAATACTGATTGCGAAATTAGCATGTGCGAAAGTGTAAATGTAAGTATTTTGTAGTTTTATAAAAACGCAAAGCCTTATACTGAAGATTCTCGTTTAGTGTAGCTATCCGTTTAATGAACAAAGTGGAGAGGGGCTTAGTATTGAGACTCCCAACACAAGTTTCATACGGTACAGTAAAACAAATAGTAAAGCATCATCGTTATCTAACACTGTTGCAGTGCCAACACCAGACGATGATAATAATGCTAAATCTGCAAAGAAAGCTAGAACTAGCTCATATAAGCTTGCTTCAAGCTTTTCTTCTGAAAAGAAGCAGAAAGATAAATTAAATTTAACAAAACCATCAACTTCTGATGTAAAAAAGTCAAGCGAGCATGTAGCACCAGCAACACCACTTGGAGGTGCTAAAGTTGGGTTACATATCAGTACTTTTACACATACCCAAGAGCAATCCCAAGTCATATCGACTACGTCGTTTACTCCACCTCCTGAAACAGATTATCAGGAGTCAAAGTCATCAGTATCATCAGCATCTGCTTCAACATCAGCATCACCAATTACAGCCGTATTCTCACCGCCATCATCTTCTTCAGCGTTGAACTTGTTTGAGTTTGCATTGCCATCGCCAACTAGCGAGACTTTGTCAAGTCAACTAGATAATAGTGAGTTAATCGCAGGATATGACCCTGTAATTACAAACTTACTAAACTACTATGCAGACATAACACAGAAGGCTCCTTCGCCGGTTAAACCGACTGATATCACAAGCATCACTGCTGGCTTATGTTTACCCCCAATAGCTGCCGCCAGAGTTGCCAAGGTTCCTGCAAGCAATATTTCATCTGTTCATGACTATACCCTAGGTGACATAGAATCTCTTCTTTCAGCTGACAATGTGGACCCTCCTTTACAAAATAACTCTCAAATTGAAGAACTGTCCTGGATGGAAGATTACAACGACCTTTTTTTGTGATTTTTGCCATCAATGTCAATACGGATTGAACATTTACTTTCCTGCAAGTAATAAAGCAAAGCATTTACAGAGTAAATTGGCTTGCCAAAATGGTTATATTTGAATTTTTTTGTCATTTTTCACGGTTTCATCGTGGATCTCAACAAGATTGAGTAGCTTTCTTTTGCTCACTGTGGTTAGCAATAGGCCTTTTTTTTATTTTTTATTTTTTGTCAGATGTGATATGATATGATTTGAATGTTTATTGAGCAAAACGAGTTTTATAGAAAGTGATCAATACATACATTCTACATGGGAGAACTTTATTTATCTTGAAGAAATACAAGTCTTTCCGTAGATGGCTCTTGATTTGTAACTCGAGGCTATCGTGCTCTGCTTTTTATGCTTATGCATTGATTTCAAGTGAAGACTTGAGCCGCAAATCCTGAGTAATCAAATATACGCTTCATTGTCCATTAGAACATACTGAGCAACGCATAAGCTTGAATACCATGTTAAAATTTGGTATTATATGATTCCTCCAACATCAGTTAATCAATTCTCAGAAAGTCTTTTCTTTTTGGCTACATTTTGATTTCAACTAATTAAGTAGCCAGAAAAGCTGAAGCGATGAGAATGGGCGATACATTAGAGTGTTCACAGCTACCTGCATTTGACATCTGCTTCCCAAATAGCCCTTGTACGATGTTTTCAGTGTTGCATTAATAGTTTTTTTCGTCGTCTCTTCATCTTTCCAAGTGCTTATTGTCCTGGCTCAAGAGTCAAATGAGAGCTACCACGTCTCTAGGCAACACAATCAAGTGTAGATCCATCAAAAGCACATTCAAAAGAGTCACCTGCACTCAGCCACCTTTCAAACCCTTTTGAACTTTTTTTTTTTTTTTTTTTTTTTTTTTTTTTTTTTTTTTTTTTTTTTTTTTTTTTTGTTCTGTTTGGTCTTTTGACATCTTGAAGTTTATTAAACCAATATAATGGCTACTACCACACTTCAACTGTATTGGGATCTTGCCTCTTTCGATCCCAGTGCCAGAAAAACAGCAGTGCTATCTCTCATCAAGACTTTGGCCGATTTCCAAAAGAATCATGAGGAAACCTTGGATGTCAAAAATGACATTGCAGATACCGAGGAAAAGCTGGACCTCCTCTGTGCTTCCGATGTTTCTTATGCTGTCCGTCGTTTGCTTCGTGGTCTTCCGTCTTCTAGACAAGGTGCTCGTCAAGGCTTCTCTCTGGCATTGACCGAAGTATGTCACTGATCCCTCCCGATGCTAACATTTCACTCATTTCACATCAATCTTTCTTCAATTTGTAGCTTCTTGCCATTGTTGATGTTGTTTCCGCCAAGTTGGTACTCGATCTTTTATTTCAATACACAGAGCGAACTGGATCTATGAGTGGTGACGAGACTCGTGATATGTTGTTTGGTCGACTGTTTGGTTTAATGTCCATTGTTGCTGCAGGTATGCTTGCCAGATCTTCTACTACCACGCAAGATATTGTGCGAATTGTTGAGAGCCTACATGAAATGGCTAAATGCAAGTCTTACCTTGCGGAAGTATGCCACCATGTCGTTATCAACACTCTTCCTCATGTAAGTTAATTTTGTGTGTCGTTGATGGATCTCTATGCTTAATGCTGACATGTCAATGTCAATCTCATAGTTGAGGAATACAGAGCATCAGATAGAGGTTGTAGAGAAAATCAAGGAACTGTTCTTGGAAGGCCCTATCGTCAACGTGGATCAACTCAATCTTGTCCTCGCTATTCAACAAAAGCTTGAAAATGTCGATCTATCTGCTCAGTTAGTTAACTTGAAGAGCGCAACCATCTTGGATGCCGCCAATTTGAACATTTTAGCAAGCATTCTTAGAGAGATTCCAGTAGACACTCAAGAGGCTTTAGCTGATTGGAAGCCTCAACTTCACTCTGTTTGGGATCCCATACTCGCTGTTTATTTTAAAAAGTCTCAGCCCAAAAACATTGCCTCTTTTCAGGAATTCTGGACGGTTGCTGTTGACAGTAAGTGCTGGATGGGATGCTATAACCACACAAAATTATGTATTGATATCGGTACTAGACACTATGTTTGAAAATAACGCTTCCCATGGTCGTAAGTATTGGGGCTTTCAACTCGTTGAAAAGGTTTTGCGCCGTCTTTCAGCCGAGCAAATGCCATTGATCTTTACCAGAAATTTTATGAGAACTTTTATCAACAACTTGTCTTCTGAGGATCGCTTCTTGAACAGAGCTGCAAGACATACTGTAGGTATAATTTAGTATCAAACTCACGCACATACTAAATGGAACCTTTTCATGCAGGCTCAAGTTATTCAAGATGCCGCAGAGGAAAATAAGCAAGTTGGCTTTGCACTGATTACCCAACTTTTGGGCGATAATGGCCACCAAAATTTTGACCGTATCACTCATACAAAGACTGTTGAAAACTTGCTGACTGCCATGGACACTCAGGGCATCAAGTCTTATCTTGAATACCTCGCACAAACGTTCATAAAGACTGATGACAGCTCTAGCAACTCTAATCGTGAATGGGCCTTGACACAAATGACATTGTTGGTCACTAACGCAAAAATCCCCAAGGAAGAGGATTGGGTCACTCAACTTGTACAATTCTTGATGATTCATGCGTTCTTTGAGGTCAAGTCTGCAGACAAGTCCAAGTCTTATTTGACTGGGCTTCACAAGCCTGCTCCTGCATTGTCGGATGCTACCGTCAAGCTTTGTCAAACCCGTTTCCAAACTGTTCTTGTCGCACTTAGCAAGCTGCCTCCTATGAAACAGGCAGCTACTGCTCCCATCAAGACTCGTAAATTAAATGGTATTACAAATGATGGCGAATTATGGGTTTACCAAGCTTTTGAAATCTATCAAAGTCTTCAAAAAAACAAGAAACTAACTTCTCGTGTCAACCCTTCAACCAAGACTCGCGAAGCTACTGACAAGGCTGTCAAGATTACGAAAGAACTTCGAGGCAAGATTGCTAAATTGGACAAGAGCCAAGTTCATGACAGTGTCGAACGTGGTTTTGAAATCCTTTTTCTCAACATCTTACTTCATACTTTGATCAATGAAGCTGAAGGCGTTTCTGTTTTGGCTGAATTAATCGACTGTTATGAAAAAACTTTCAGTGCGCCTAAAAATACACAGAAGAAGAAGGCTAAGAAAAGCCAACAAGATGGGGAGGAAGAGCAACTTGACCCTATCGATGTTATTGTAGATATTCTTATCTCTTTCTTGACCAACGAATCTCCTGTCCTCAAAAACCTTGCTGAACAAGTATTCGAGATTTTCTCTCACAAACTGACAAGGCAATCTATTGAGATGCTTCTCAATATTTTATCTAGTGGCGAAAATAAGCATGACGGCGGCGAGCTCTTTGGAGATAATGAGGAAGATTCTGAAGACGATGACGTTGAGATGATTGACATGGATGACATTGATGAAGTTGAATCAGAGGATGATGAGGGTGACGTTGATGAAGAGCTTCGTCAAAAGGTCGAAGAAGCTATGAGGGCTCAAGGCGTCCACGCTGTCGATGATTCAGATGAAGAGCTGGACGATGATGCCATGGCTGCCTTTGATGAAAAGTTGGCCGAAGTCTTTAAACAAAAGAAGATTGCTAAAAATGAAAAGATTACGATGCAGCAAAACGTCATCCATTTCAAGAACAACGTTATGGGGCTGATAGTCATTTATGCCCGCAAGAATCCTACCAACCCTCTTGTACTGACGTTGATTGTGCCTCTTTTGAACATTATCCGTGCTACGCCCTCAAAATCTGTCACCAACCAATTTGTTGAAAAGATTGTTGCTTTCTTAAAGAATCGTCTCTCCAAGTCTCCTGAATATCCCAAAGAACAAGCCGACTATGTGTTTGATGTTGTTCAAGCCGTGCACGACTTTGCCAGGCAATCTACATCAAAAGAACTTTCCGAAATGTGCAACCACCTGTCCCTGTATCTGCGCAAATGTATTCTTGGCGGTTCTGATTTCGAGATCAGCAAAGAAACACCTGCAAATACCAGGAAAGCTGCTGAAAAGTTCAATGCCATTTACAGCGATTCAGCCAAATCGTATTTAAGCAAAAAGTCTACGCCTTACCATCCTAGCATCATCCAGCAGATGTTGCAACGTTACCCTCTGAGTTCTTGGGACATTCTCGAAACTCTTGCAACATTTTTGGACCGTGCCCAGTGTGCCAATATCTATAGACTCTCCATGGCATGCAAATGGACAACTGTTATCATTCAACGTACTGTTGGCAAGAAATCAGATGTATATAATGAAAAATTCCTCGACTTGGTTCCCAAGATTGCCGAATCAGTGAAATCTACCATTGAGCTATCTTTAAAGAACCAAGACAAAGCATTAGACTATGAAAATATGAAGAATTATTTAAGATTCGTGACATTGATTGTTAGACTTCACAAAAAGGTTGCACCAGAGACAGTGGATGTAGGTTGCGTATGTTAGTTTGTTTTCCTGTTACTGACCATCTTATTATCTATTTAGCTGAAAAAGGTGTGGGATACTGAATTAATCGCATCAATTGGAAACAATGAGACATTTGCCAAACCCGCTATTTCAGCATCGTGTAAATCCTTGGAACAGCTTTGGGCTTGAAGAGCTTCGCTTTCCTGTTCCCTGAATAACGTATAAAGTAAATAATAAAGACTACATAAAAATGCATAATCTATCTGTATGAATTATCTTTTCGCTTTTATATGCTTGTTCAACTAGCTACTGGATCTTTAACAATAAACCAGTTCAAACTACTGGGCTAGCGCGTCTTTCTAGCTCAAGAGGTCTTTTACATTTAGCTTTACAAGAACATCAGCACTGTTGCTTTGATTTTTTGGTTTCACAGGCAACTACAGTTTCATTGGGCAGCCAAGCTTTGTGACATAGTTTACTTGAGTTTTCTTTATTCTCTCATGTCCTTTTGATTGAGCTCTCCTCATTTTTTCCCTTTTTTACCAGTTCTTTTGCGGCAGCAGACTAAAAATTCAAGATGGCTCTTTTTGTCGGTAGAATCCCCAGAGAAATGAACAATGTATTCTTGGTTTAAGCTATAAATATTGCTTTGATGTTAACGTATTCTCCAATGTTCAGCGTGATCTCGAAAATACTTTTACAAAGTATGGCAAAATCACTCGTCTTGACGTCAAGAAAGGTATTTTTTTTTTTTAAACAGACTGCATTTATTGGTGCATTAAATTGTATTCTATTCAAGGCTTTGGCTTTGTAGAGTATGAGGACAAGCGTGATGCCGAAGATGCCATTAAAGGCATCAACGAAGGAGGCGTACGTAACATGGTTCCTGACAATTCAGATCTGGTTAAATTGAACCCCAAAATACAATAGGAACTTGTTGTTGAATGGGCCAAGAACGGTGGTAAAAGACCCGGAGAAAATGAGTGTTTCCATTGTGGCAAAGAAGGTAAGCACCAGCAACTCATGGTTGATTGCTTGCAACTCATGCTTTGAATGGATAGGCCATTGGGCCAGAGATTGTCCTGAAGGAGGTCGTGGAGGTCGTGTAGGAGGAGGAGGGGGAGGAGGAGCTGGCCGTGGAGACTTTGGCCGTGACAGGTCTCCTCGACGTGATGGAGGACGTGGAAATGACCGCGACAGAAGGTATAGCTTTTTCCCAGTCAAATAATCAGAATTTATCAGTTCCAGTCCAGTGTGTGTAAAAAAATTGTGAACACAACTTGATACCACATTACTTGATGTTGTTTATTTTGTTATGTGAAATCCCCAGTCTCTGACCACAATCCTTTGGTATTTTTTATTTTTTATATCCTGATTTGGCTCTTTTGATCTGCATTCAAACCTTTGCTTTGTAATTTTGTAAGTATATTTTGATGCAAAGATTTGATTTGGCTTAACCAAAAAAAAAAAAAAAAACTTTCTTTTTTTATAATAGCTAATGAATTAGAGATCCCCGAAGTTTTGATCGTCGCCGTGAGGATCGCAATGGTCGCGACAGATCTCCCCGTCGTGATGACTTTCGTGACAGAGGTGAAAGAGGTGAAAGACGCTTCGAAAGACGTGATGACAATGACAGAAGAGGAGATGACCGTGGAGATCGTGGGGGCCGTGGTGGAAACCGTGGTGAACGTCGGGATTTTGTGCCTAGAGAGGATCGTCGCCGCGATGATGATCGCACACACGCTGAGAGAGATCGATTTGAATAGATGATAGTTTTTGCATCATGCTAGGGTTATAAATTATATGTTAGTACTTTTTTCTTTTTTTTTATTCTTTTTAATTTTCACCTCTTATAATCTTATATTTCTCTTCATCACTATATTTACTACATTTTACGAATAAAAATATTTTATTTATTAAACCAAGGCGATCAATCACAAACTTTTCAATTTGAAAAGATGCATTTGAAGTGTCGAATGCATAATTTCGCATTTTTGTTGTTTTTATAGTGTTCCCATATATTGTTACAAGGTATCTCAGATGTTTCTTCACCCACGCTTAAAGATAACCATGCTTATTTACTTGCATGTTTTCGGTGATAATCTAGCTTCAAATGTATAGACTCAAAATGGGGATAACCATAAATGATCTTTTAGAGCTCGCTATCATGCACATGTCTGGCATTCCGTACAGCTTTGTGTATTTTTACCCAAGGATCGCGCAATTAGAATATTAGAACATCATTGTTTCCATGTTCAGTTTGAAACACCCGTCAATTTCAGCGCGACTTCTAAAAAGGGACAGAATATGTACACGTCTAATAAAAGCAGAACAATAGAGAGCAAACCATGTGTGTGAACACTAAAGTTTGAGTGCTGACGCCATGACCACTGGCTTGTATTACAGTGCTACTAAATGGAAATGACATTACAGATCTAAATATTTCACAAAGAGCTCTAATTCATGGAAAATGCCAAGTGTAATGCGATTTTTGCATGTAGCACTCTTTTGAAAACACATGTATAATTCGCTTCCTGAATTATAGGATTGGTTCAGGACGCACTATCCACATGTTGAGCGTTGTTGTCATTGGTAAATGCTGTCAATTCAAGCAATGGTGGATACACAGTGTATCTCCCAACAAGTTTTTTGGGAAGCACACATGACATCAAAAAATCACATATAATATTGCGCATAGCCATTTACATCATTGCATCTGGCTTCTTTCTCTTTTTTCTTTCTTTCTCTTTTTTCTTTTTCTATTTTTCTTGTAGATAAACAACTGTTCGGCAAATGACATATCCTATAGCAAGTATACAAAAATACAAACATGAAAACGGTTATATATCTAATGAATTCAGTAGAGCACCATCGATTCATGGCTCGGGCCGCCAGCCGAATTCAAGCGCGACAAAATGCTGACAAGAGAATTACCATCATCCCTTTTGTCCAATCTATCATCAATATTTGCTCGTACGGTAGCCTATTGTAACTTGACCAAACAAGAAGCATTGGTATATGTGACAATAATAATTGCCCCATTTAGTAACACAGGAATAACATTCACACTTATATAGGACACAATTGGCTATTTTCTCTACGAATATCAAGACATCATCCATTCACAGCTGCTGGATAGCCTCATAGATCACGGGTTTTTGACTCTTGTAAATGCATCACATTTACAGATCAATTACGGTATAAATGTTTCTAGCATATTCACACCACTTACAAGATGCTATTCACCGTCATGTCAACCCAATGACGCATCATGTTACTCAGCTTTATGTCCAAACAAGCGCATGTCAAGTCTGCTACATATTTGCAATGCACAGCAGCAGCAGCAGGTTTCACAAACAGATTGGATTTCAACTATACCAAATCATGTTAGAGATTCCATAAGCAGGAAAGAGCTGAAAAGACAAGCGGGCATTGCAGAGTTACTGTCCACAGAACAGAATCATGGCCATGACCTTGATATCCTGCACCGTATTTACGCAATTCCACTACTGGAATCCAATGAAATCATTGAAAACCCGTCAAGGAGACAGAGGTTCTACAATAATGTATTTGGAAACTACCTGGATATCACGCATTTGCATCATTCGTTCTATCAGCGACTCGCATCTCACAACAGGCACTCGGGTTTCTTTATAGGCCGTGTTGGCACCATCATCCTGCAGCATATAACCAACTTGATTGAGCCCTACATCCAGTACGCATCCAACCATGTCAAGGCCATCTACTGCATGACCATTGAGCACAAGAATAACCCCCACTTTGCATTGTTTTTGGAATCGCAAAACGCAAAGAAATGCACCAGGAGACTAGGCCTTCGACACTATCTGACATCGCCCACTTTATGGATGGGGAAATTAAAGTTGCTGATAGAAGCAATACTCAAAAATACAGTGGATGATGCTGATCAGTTATCACTAAAAGCGACATTGGCCATTCTGCATGACACACTGTGCCGCATGAATAGCTCGGCTACAGCCAATAGCTCTCCGGAAGATTTCAGATTTGAGGAACTATCCACATCAATATACTGTGGACAGCAGGCCGAGTTGCATCTACTACCATTACCTGACAATTGCACGCTTATAAAAGAAGCGGCCGTATGGCTTGCGCGCTCAACGCACCCTCTTCAGCCGTCCCTATGTCATTTAATCTTGTTTTCGCATGCGCTGATCCTTACGCATCCCAAAGTAACAGACGGCAGGACCGAATACATTGTCATACAAAGCATTCCAATCCAAATGCTGTTTATCGACTCTAATGTCTCGTCAATGATTCGCCGCATCTCATTTGCCTCCACATCCATGGTATCAACGCCATTCCATCTCATCAATAACCTGCGTCGTCAGAAAAGCATCAATTCAGAAGCATCATCCAGCAGCGATAGTGCCAATAGCACGGACTTGTCAAATACGACCAGCACCTTGTTGGACAAAAGTAACGCAACAGGAGCCGCTGCAGCATGTCCAAAACATGTGCGTACAGTCGCAATATCCAAACCAAAGAGCTCGGGTTTGATGCCATTTCAAATTAAAACAAAGCTATCCAAACTCAAGAGCAACTTTAGATGGAGTACCAGCTTCTCAGTCCCCGCTTCACCTACAGCTTCAGGTGACTCAACTGAAGTCTCTGTTGCACGCCGCGACTCTGCACCTGCCCTGCTATTTTCAAAACGAAAAGACGAGCAGTTTGATACAGGTTTTCCTCTTGATCGGCAAAGAAAGCAAAAGGAACAGCAGCAAAGCAGGCAGCAGCAACAGCAGCAAAGAAGAACGCTCAAGATCAGTCATATGGCCTATCCTGAGAATTCTTCTAAACTCGAGTTTTTATCAAGGTCTGATAGACTGGTTTGGGAAAATCTGATACGAAATACTTGCCTGGTCATGGAGAAGGAAAACGAAGTCTTTAAGAAAAAGATTATGTTTAAATCGCTATCTACCATGCGTGCAGGAGCACAGCAGCGTAATGCGAATAGCAGTAGTGCACAATCAGCCAATGTTGCAGATATGGCAAGAATCAGATGTAGTTTTGCGTTTGGTAGGGCTATTTCTTTGACCGTCATAGTATATAAATATATACTAAAATGTGATGATAGTTTATTCAAACAAGAGTGCAGACATGCACAAACATCTCGTTGGATTTGGCACTCCTTGCGGCTTATGGGTTGGCTTTCGCGATGGTTTAACTGCACCTCACCTTGTTTTGCCCCACGCAAACATTCAGAAAATAGCAGTTTTAAGCGATAAACTTATCATGCAAGTACATGATAACAAGCAGCACATGCTCATCGCTTACGATATCAAGCCTTTGATCGAAGACCAACATATGGACTGGTGCATGATTAAACGTTCTTCTGTTATTTGCTTCACAGTAGGCCGAATCAGAAGCCAGCCTGTCATCGTGTATCTTACCAAGCGCTTGCAAACAACTTGGCTGGTCATCATTGTCCGAAATGAAAAGCCGTACGCCAAAAACCACTGGTACAAAAAGTATAGGACCGAGTACTCAGTCTCTGTCAAGGAACCCAGCGAAATCCAAATCATTCAAGATGCTGTGTTTGTCAGATCTGAGCGTTACGGTGTAGAGCGAATGGATATATTCAGGGAACCCTCTGCTATTTTGAACCCCATGCCTTATTGGGTATTTCTCGGAGCGAATATAGGTCTGATTTCATACAAGGACAAAGGAATTGTATGCGACAGTCAACATGCTTATTCTATATCCTTGTTTGAAAGCAACAGCGCACTTGTAAAGATCAAATTTGAGTGTCAAGCACAACAAGTGGCTGTTGTATATCCTTTTTTGATTGCATTTTCGTCCAATGTCATTGAAGTCAGAAATATAGAAACGGTGAGTGGTTTTATACATTTTCGTTCTTGTTCGTCCCGCTAACAAATGCTTCCAGACCGAATTGATCCAAGCTATCCGAGGTCAGCGCATTAAATTTATCTCTACGACTAGTGATTGCAGCCAGCCTCTGTATTACACAATGGCAAACCCAGCAAATCCAAGAATAACGTCTGTGTATCAGTTACAACTAGCATTATAAAGTTTATTAATTACACATGAGATAGTCGTAGGGAAAAATAAATAAAAAGAGAATTTGTAAATATGTATAACAGGAGGTTTGGTATGAATTAATATATGAAGGTGTTTTGATAGCTTGCTTATTTGTTTGTTTACAGGGTTAAATATTTTAAAGAGCATAAATTTCTTGTGCATCCTCATCATATTTGGTTCTTCTATGATTATTATTGCTGTTGCTGCTGTTGCTGCTTTCTGGTGCATCGCTACTGTATGCATCGTCTAAATCATTCTCGTTCTGTGGCAGGCTCATCCAGCCGTCTTCCGTCGATGATAAATCTGATGTTTCTAAAGGTATCCAAATAAGGTAGACTATAAATGATAGATAGACCACACCTGTGATTCCAATTATAATTGCAGAAGTGAGATTTGTGACATGGTTCACGAATAAGAATATGTCGAATGCAATCACCACAGCTGTTAATCCCCAACATGTGATATGCAAGAATAAAGAAGGTCGAAATTCCTTGGATAATACGTTTGGCGATGTGGATAGTTTGATGATTGGAACAAGTACAGTGGGCAAACAAACACTGTTGCAAAGAATGTTCATGTCAATAGCGCAAATAAACAGCCCATTCACGCCTTACCTTTGTAATACATTCAGCAATTCGCCCATTGTATCAAAATGATCTACTGCAAAAATAGCAACCAACATGCCAGGAACCAGTGAGATACTACGGGTAACCGCAACACGATGCCAGTCCTTTTTAAAGATATTGCCAAAGAATCCTTCTGTTACATATTGTCCAGCTAATGTACCAGTCATAGTAGAACTTTGTCCAGCTAAAACAAACAGCATTGTGTTACTTGAATTCTATAAATCATGTAAAATATTTTTTACCTGCAAGTAGACCAGCAGCCCAGAAATATTTGGCAGCGGATCCCAGCGTACCACTCAAAACTTTATCAGCATCGTCTAAACCAGGAATTTTAATAGGCCCAGAATGATCCGGTTTAAAAAATACTACACAACAAAAAAAAAAGTTAAAATAGCTGCCATTATAAAAATATTCTATATTTACCTTGAGCAAATACAACCACAATAGCTAAATTGACGAAAAAGGAAACACTTAATGCCAAAATGGATTCGATGGCAAAGTAAAAGTTGGCTTCCTTCAGTTTGCGTATAGATGGTTGTCGACCTAAATCGCGAGACATGACAAGCGCACTATGCAAAAACATGTTGTGGGGCATGACAATGGCACCCAGCATAGCAACAGCTTGAAGCTCAGCATTTTTAGGCACATAAGGCACAATGACACCCTCAATGATTTTGCGCACATCAGGTTGGGATTGAACTAATTCAACCCAAAAACAAACAGCCATCATGGTGATCAGCACCATAAAAAATGCTTCTAATCGACGGATGCCGTAGCGCTGAATCATCATGAATGTAAAGGTGTCTGTTGCTGTCATCAAAACGCCTGCCCATAAAGGAAGTCGAAGTAAAATATGCAATGCGACTGCCGTGCCCACAATCTCCAAGATATCAGCTCCAATGATTGCCAATTGTGCAAAACTCCATAAAACAAGAGTCAGCTTTTTGGAATAGCTTTGTCGAATCAGTTGAGCAAGATGTTTTCCTGTAATTGTACCTAATCTAGCTGATAGCAATTGGAATATAAGGCCTAGCTTTTGTTTTTAGTTTTGCTTCATTATTTACGAAAAAAAAAAAAAAGAAAATAGCAACAAATTACCAAGAACATGAGACCAGAATAAGAGCCATAACAAGCTATATCCAGCTACTGCGCCTGTTTGTAAATCAGACTCTAGATTTCCTGGATCAAGGTAAGCAATCGACCTAAATTTTTACGAAAGTGATTAGAGACCTTACATGTTTATTGTTTCAGAGGTTTTACATTAACCAGCCTACGTATATAACATTCAATCAGTCTCTGTTTCAAACGAATGACATTAAGAATATTTACCTGGTCCAGTATATTTCCACAGCTTTTTGAATGAGAAGCAAGATTCAGACACTGTGCCAGTATCTACTTCAGGTTTTATTTCCAAATCACCACCAAATACTCTGCTTCCATTCATCGTTGTCCGTTGTTGTGGTGATTGGCTGCCATGAAAACGCTCGTTTTTAGATAGCAATGGGTCTTCATGTTCTGTCAGGGTAAAAATGTCTAAATCATCGTCTTGAGATAAACGTCTAGCATCATGAGGCACCATAGTTTCTGTTTTAAAAGTGCTATATACAAAGAGAAGAAAGAAAGAGAAAGAGTGCCTTGTCTCGGTATGAGAAAACGAAAAAGATTAAAAGAGGAAGAAAAGCAATGGAAGCCAAATAAAACCAAGAAATGTTCATCTCCACCCAATTAGCGCACGGTGACGTTCCATAGTAATCAACTGGCCTCATTGTATATATGACACACTAACACTAGTATACTATTATATTTAGAAGCTTATTTTGCTTGTACCCTCTGTTTCTTTTTGTACCCTGCAGTGCATTATGACTTTTTCTCTCTAAGATAACCTGCCATGGGGATAAGACATCTCTTTAAGATGATAATCAAAATCTGATAATAATTATTATTTTTGGTTACACTAGGTTTCGCACATACACGGAACAGTTTTCGTTTGAAAGTGTGCACGCTTCCGAAAATGGGTTTTTTGCTTCATAGCATAGTAGAGCATAGACGATGAGAACGGTGATGATCAGCAAATGATTTAAATTGACACTTATTGCCCCGATATGTGAAATTTAAATAAAATATCAGATGTAATAGAGTACGCACCTTCACGTTACTTTTCGGGGAGTAAGCAAATCTAAACAAACCATCTCAATCGAAGGTCATTTAATTTGACGAGGACCGAACAATGCTTGGTTGATATACTCTTGCGAGGCATGTGCATGTGATAGCACATAACCCTATCATTTAGTGCTCCTTCAAATTTTTGTACTTTTTATACTACAAATTATTTTATATATATACATAGTAGATATTGTATATTTACGTGGTGTTTTTATGCTCCAAAAACTAGTTTCCATTGAGGTGCAAAGATTTATCTTGGTGTCAGGCAAAAGCCAGCATTTCTCACACACAGTATTCTGAGTTTAAATATCAGATTGGGTTTCTTCGACCCAAAATTGATCAAAAAAATAAGATTGTCAAATACTCTACAAAATGTATAGTAACGTGTTTTGGCTCACTAAACGTTTTATCATTACCTTAATTTTCTTAATCTAAAAGTGAAGTTTAAAAAAAACTTTTTATAGTAAAATAATTTTTAATTTGACAATAAATATTTTAAAGTTTTCTGGCAATAAATCAAATTTTTACATAATTTTTTTTTAATGTAATTTGATATTGTTGTACCTCACATTATTCTACACATTTTGACAACCCTTTTGCTACTTGTAACTGCATTTATTGTTGAGATATCGACGATTTTTCGTGTTTTGCGGGATTTGAATATCAATGGATGAGTAGTTGCCCATGAAAAACTGAATCAAAACGAAGCATCCAATTTTTCAGGACATACTTTTTCATGTATCTCGCTCAAAAATTGTGCGTTTTTTGAGCTAAAAGACTTAATAAATAGCTTATTACGAGTAAAATAAGTCTGTGTCAAAAAATACATATTATTCATAATGTATTTTTCTTGCACATGCGATAAGGTGCCAAAAATTTCCAAAAAATTAAAAATCTAAAAATGTTGTGATAGTCAGATATGTTATAAAGCGCTTCAAAAAATAACGTTTTGTCTTATGAAATACTGCTCTAGCTTGATTTTTCGTGGAGATATGTTACAACAAAGGTGCAAATTTTAAGCAGCAGCAGCAGTGTAAAAACAAAATCAAATCCCGGCCATGGGACCAAGAGAAGTACAGTGTAGGTATAACTCGCCGCACCTACATTTGAGTATATGCAGATAAAAAATCCTATTGTGTGCAATGTAAAAGCACTGCCATAATTTAGACGTAACTACTGGTTTAAGATCCAAGATCGTAATCAGGCAAATTTGATAGATTTTTTATATCGACAACATTAAGTATACGTCTTATTAATTTATAAGCTTCCAAGATGTTTGTTGTTAAAAGAACTATGAAAGGAGACAGAATGTCGAGAATGAATGGCATGATTTTCTAGTCGTTTCCTGCGGTGAGTTGCTCCGGTCAGGAGATGAACAATGAAAAGGCCAACTTAGATGGCCAGATTTATATCGGCTACTTCTCGAGCAGGCTGCTTACCTGATTAAAAGAAACTGATATATATCCAAGCAACTATCTAGTGTATATACACAATGCAGTGTTACATTTACATCAAAATCGTTGAATATTGTAGATGTTATCATACGAAGCCAGACCCTAATTTACTTTTTGGTTGCACTATAATTCGGGCGCCGTTTCCGACCTTCTCTTGCTCCTATATTGATGTATGATGTTAAAACACTGATCTTTTCTATCTCTTTTCTTTCTTTTTTTTTTTTTTTTTT
>MU619240.1:181829-205602 GCA_025201805.1 Parasitella parasitica
TTTTTTTTTTTCAGAAATACAACATTGAAAAAGCTTTCAGTATGGATCCTGAGCCTGAAACTGCTTTATTCGATACCACGGACTTGGTTTTGTTGACCGCTATTGGATTAGGCACAGCTGCCTGGTTTGGTAGACATCAACTCGCTGAAATATTTGGCAAAAAGAAGCAAAAGGTAACAGTAGCCAACACTAATCCAGCCCAACCAAAGCGAGAGACAAATTTTGTCAAGGTGATGGAACAACAGGTAAACCCAACCCCCCATGGGAGCTCTCCTTTTAAAAGTTTTGGCATCGAATTAACATGAGATGCCATCGTCTAGGGTCGCAGAGTTATTGTATTTTACGGTTCGCAGACAGGCACAGCAGAGGGTTTCGCGGCTCGCATTGCAAAAGAATGCTCTCAGAGATTTGGTGTCAGTTGTATGACGGCAGATTTGGAACTATACGACCTCAGCTACTTGGACCAGGTACCCAAAGACAAACTTGTCGTCTTTGTATTGGCCACATATGGCGAGGGAGATCCCACCGATAATGCCATGGAGTTTTGGGACCTAGTTACAGAAGATGAGCCTGCTTTCTCGGAGAGCAACGACGATAGGCCTTTGTCAAATTTGAATTATGTCATGTTTGGCCTGGGTAACAAGACATACGACCAATATAACGAGGTATCCCGTCGTGTCAACAAGTGTCTTTTGAAGTTGGGCGGCAACCTTATTGGTAAGGCTGGCGAGGGCGATGATGATGCTTCTATGGAAGAGGATTATTTGGCATGGAAGGAGCTCATGTGGCCTGCTTTTTGTGAAACTTTGGGTGTGGATGAAAACTCTGCAAGATCTGGACCTAGAGAACCTGTCTATTTTGTTGAGGAACTGTCTGAATATGAAAAAAATGATGTTTACTTTGGCGAATTGGCTGAAAAGGCCAGAAACAACGCGTAAGTTCTGCAAAGAAAGTTACATTGCGTGTGCGATGACTAATATACTTCATCGTAGTAAGACAATCTATGATGCTAAACGTCCTTATACAGCTGTGATGACATCCCGCGAGCTCTTCCATGGTGCGGATCGTCATTGTATGCACATTAATGTTGACATTAGTGGCACAAACCTCAGTTACACTACGGGTGATCATCTTGCCATTTGGCCCACCAACAATGAGACTGAGGTCAACCGCCTTGCATCGGTTTTGGGCCTGACAGACAAACTGGATACCGTTGTCCTGGTTAAAGCTATCGATCCAATGGCGCCCAAAAAGCATCCTTTCCCTATTCCTGCCACATACCGCTCCATTTTCAGACACTATATTGAGATTTGCGCTCCCATTTCTCGCCAGGTACTGAACTCTTTTGTTGAATATGCTCCCTCCGAAGATGCCAAAGCAAACTTGACTCGATTGGCTACCGATAAGGATGAGTATCGTATGCAAGTTGGAGATGCTTGTCGTAATTTAGGGGAAGTGCTTCAATTGGTTACAGGTGCTGATACACGTCCTGGTCTGTTTGCAAATGTTCCCTTTGACCTGGTTGTTGAAACAATTGCTCGAATGCAACCTCGCTTCTACTCTATTTCAAGCTCTTCCAAGGAAAGCCCTAATGTCATTTCTGCCACTGTTGTTACATTATCTTACCAACCGCTTCTTACACCTCATCGCACTGTCTACGGAGTTAACTCCAATTTCCTGTACAGCATTCACACACAAAAAGATCCGTCTATCGCAGATGGTCAAGAGTATCCTGTCTACGACTTAGCTGGCCCTCGTCAAGCTTTTTTGGACCATAATGGCCATTGCCACAAGATCCCTGTTCATGTTCGCCATTCTCAGTTCAAGTTACCTCGTAATCCTACTGTTTCTGTTATTATGGTTGGCCCAGGAACAGGTGTCGCACCTTTTCGTGGATTTGTCCGTGAGCGTGCTCTTGAAAAGCGCAACGGTAAGCCTGTGGGTACCACTCTTTTATTCTATGGAAGCCGTAATCAATCTCGAGATTTCCTTTATTCTGATGAATGGCCTGAACTTTTTGAAACATTGGGCGGTGACTCTCAGATCATCACTGCGTTCTCTCGTGATCAAGCGCAAAAGGTATATGTTCAACATCGCCTTCGCGAAAATGGAGCCAAAGTATGGGAATTGCTGCAAAAAGGAGGTTATGTTTATGTTTGTGGTGATGCTAAAAGCATGGCTCGTGATGTCAATCAAACTTTTGTCAATTGTGCCGTCGACTATGGTGGTATGACTAATGAGAAGGCTCATGAGTATGTTAAGGGCTTAAGAACAACTGGCCGCTATCAAGAAGATGTTTGGAGTTAATTACATCACAACAGGTTACTGTGAGCATTCCACCCGGTTTTTTTTTTTATTTTTTGTATTCATCATTGCAAAGCATTTTAATATATAGACTTTCTACTTTTTCACATCAAAAAATTTCAGCTCTGTATTAACTCTACGCCATCCCCACTTTATATATAATACTGCTTATATCCCTTTATTTTCATCAAACAAATCATAATTAATAAAGCAAAATACTATGATATCTGTATGAAACTACTTATTTGCACCATCTTTATTTGTAATAAGCAATCTAATACTGCTGTCGTGTAATCTAGCCAGACATTAGCAAGAGATCTAACCTTACGTATACGTTGAAGAATACCATGTAGACATAATCATCCTTAAAAAAGTTCAATTACGGGGACATGCTATAAATATGCCAAATTTTGGCTTTTGATTTGTGTAACACACGGTGAATTTGCTATAAATTATACTAATTTCTTTTAAATGCATTGGCCATGTCAAATAACAAAATTTCATTAGAAAATGGCTCAAATGGCAAGACTAACTTGAGATTTATTAATTGTATATTTATGCGCATCGTATATATTGTGCAAATGATGTAGCAGTGCTTTAATTGCTGCATAAAGATGATTTTCATTGCATGCGATATGAATTTGCAAAAAACAAAATATCTTTTATTCATCAGCTTTTATCTTTAAGAAGATATTTGGTATGATTAAATTTGATTTAATAAGAGGGAACGCAACAGGTGGATGATTCGACAAACTCCCTAGTGTTTACATGTATACGTGAGACACCATACTTTAGATATAGTTTGCTTGTTTTACCATTCTCCCTCAACAATATCGTTTGTCATTTCGTATTTCATCAAGGCCTGGGAGAGTTCATCTAGAGCTGCCTGCACTTTTGAGATACCATCAGTCTCAACCTCAGACCAGAGCTGTTCTGAGAGATATTCCTTCAATTGTAAGCATTCCTCATAAGCATCCTATGTGACCGCATAGACCCATCAGTGCATGCAATAAACCTCGCTATAATCCACTCTATATTACCTTAGCAGTTTCATTTGTTTTGACTTGTTGTGGGTCGATCATAACAAGCATGTGTGCCAAGAAGGAACTTGACTTTCTTGAGTTTACGATGGCCTCATCCACACTGAGATTTAAAGGGGTAGACTATATTGAAATGTTGAGTACAATTGTCAAATGCTGGATCCATTGAGCACTGAGATACCTTTGAAACGGTATATCCAGCAACTTGACAAGACATTCTATATAAAGTATGAAGAAAAAAAAGAAAAGAGGTGGAGAGAAGAAAGAAAAAGAAGAGTAAAAGGGAGACAAGCGGTTATTATTTCCTAAACAATGAGCAAGGCGTGTACTTTCACATGTTAACGGGTTTTGGATGCTCAGAATACGTCGCTCTCAAACAAAACAAGTATGATCAAACTACAAACTTTGTGCTACTCTGTACATATTGACTTTATATGTACAATTACACCTGCAAATAAATGCGTTCTCAAGCGTTATGGTTTAGGAAGGTATCATAAGAACGTGAGTAAAAAAAAGTTGCTGTTGCATCTTATTGTATTAGATATAAAGATGTTGAAAAACAAAGAAAAGTCCATAAAGAAATCAAAGCAAGTTCTGTTCTTTCCAAAAGGGAAAAACCCAGGACTTATTGTTCCATAATGAACAGGTACGAATGCATTTAATCTCACCACAACAAGTAATACCCCAATACATAAACAGTTTCGATTTATATCTGAAAGAAAAACAAGTAGTTCGCCTTCGACAGATTCTTTTTCGTCAAAAGGTTGATCTGGGATTAGTTGCTATAGAGCAAACAGGTGTGTGATTTATGACTCGATAGCACGCAGCAAAACGAAATAAAAAATAAAGCCTTTTACGATAAGATTAAGCTGTATATCCCAAAAAGAATATTTGCCCAGTAACAAAAGCGTTTTCATGTGCGACCTTATTTCTACACTATTACTACCAATATAATGACAGATATCTTGAAAGAGGAACTAGCCATACATTGTAGCATTTGAAATAGCATAAGTTGGGTTTGAGATAAGGGATGATAAGAATAAAAGTGTTTATTTTATAGCATCATGCTCATGCAAGTGTTGTTACAACGTTTTTAATTAGACGATTTATGGATACATATAATAGAATTCCAAAAACTAGAAAAGTTTATTTTTAAAATAAACTCATAGCTACATACTGCATTGCAAATCAACATAAGAAAAAAAAAAATTTGTGTGGGATCTGTGAAAATAAGAATGTCTCATAAATCAAATGCAAACTCTGTAAACAGAGAACACTCTTGCCGAATAAAATAACAGTGAAGCTTTGGTGCCGCATATGTTTAAGAAGCTTTTCAAAGAACACTGATGGCTTGAACCACATCCTGCTGATAGCACTTTGCCCATCACAAAGGCTCGCCTTCGACAATTAAGAGAGAGATTTTTTACATGTCCCACCCAAAACAAAGTCAAATAAAAAGATTTTTCTCATCGTATGGCACCTTGATTCCTTTCCATCTCTTTCTCAACATTTCGTTTTAACTATCACTGATCCTACATCATGTCATATAATAGTGGCTCGACATCTGAAGAGCAGCTTCCAGAGGTCTTTCGACGTCTAGGGAAGACGGTTCCCCCAAGAGAAAGGCGAAGCTATTCGGGTGGTCAGCAAACATTTGATACTAGGCCGAGAACTGCGCCAGAACAGCAATGGTCCGCCTTTTACCAACCTCAACATAATTTTCAACAAGCCAACTATTCTGATATAGCGACCCAGGCATCCAATCCCCTTCCCATCTACTACAGGCCTCAAATGAATAATGGCAACAGCGCTGTAGGCTTTCATCCAAGCTTTAACCCCAAGAACAACCCCAACGCGATAATCAGCAACAATAACAGTAACAGCAATATTCCCATTCCTTACAATATATCATCTCCTTCGACCACTTCTGCTCACACTATACCTCAAAATGCCTTTAGCTTTATACCTAGAGATGCCAATCAAAACTCTAATCCCATTATATCGTTTGTTCGTAACCCAAATACTGGTGCAATGCCTAGTTATGGTGCCCCTTATCAATTTTTCAACGGTAACATGGGCCCAGTAGATGTGAATAGCGGTCAGCAAGTCTTGCATCCATCTCCTTCGGTCGCCCCCTCTGCTACCCCCTCTACTGCTGCAATACCACCGGTTTCTCTTTCTGCTTCGAAGGCTGCTACTTCTGGTCCTCTCAAATCTTCTCACGATAAGAAAGACGGCTCACTTTCCTATGAAATCACCGCAGCATCGAATACCGGTACCTCATCTCGTAGACACGAGCAGAAAAATCCCAGTAAGCAGTCGCCAGCCTATAGCCACGATTCCAAAGATAATCAAAACGAAGATACTCCCACCAGCCAGAGAGACATTCTTGCTAAATCGATCAAAATTATCGCTTCCCGCCCATTAGGCGCGGACAAGAATAGTGGTAATAAGAGTCGAAAACATGTCCGTCAAAGCGATAGTGAGAGCAGCGAACCTGAAGATGATGTTCTTTCATCCACGATTGTCAACCGAAAAGTTGTTGTCGCTACTGACGATAATGAGCGTAGTTTAAGTCGCGAGAGATCACCTATTACGAAAAAAACAAAAAGGGATATCTCTCCAACAATCCCAAAAAGTAGACGACGCTCATCATCAGGTAACTCTAAAGATGATGGCGCTCGTAATTCTAGAGCAAGACAGTCTTTACGATCACCTTCTCCTATTTCTGTCGATCGCCATTCCCGCTCTGCATCACGTTCTCTTTCTCGATCCATATCTCCTCCAAAAAGACAAAGAACAAGTAGGCAAAGATCCGAATCCATTCGCACACCTAGAAATCATTCTCCAGGATCCAGTAGTGACGAGGAAAAGGCACCTTTCTTAAAAAATCATGCTGATCGTTATGTTCCTGATTATAATAGAAGACCATTACCACCTCAATTTCGCCAGAGATTTGCATCGCCTTCGGCTTCCAGAAACCTGTCATTGCAATCAGTATCCTCGTCATCGTTGCCCCATGCGACAAACTCATCTTCTGCGAAGATATTTGGTCCTGGCTCTAGTGCTTCTTCGATGAATAGACGTACACAACCTGATGGTGCATCTAGCAAACCCAAAGATTTAAGATCATACCCTTTGTTAGGTACTTCTTCCATGTCATCCGATAACTCTAAAATTAGTGCCGAAACTAAACCTCCTTCGAACGCAACCACTTCATCGGGACCAAAGGATACATCTATTAAGAAATCTACAATCATTAGTCATAAAATCATCACGAAGCCTTCTATAATTTCGAAAACTAAAAGTAAAACTACTACTGCATCAACCAGTAATAGTAGTAATTCGGCTATTGTCCCCAACGCTGCTCAAATAAAATTGTTACCACCTGTTAAGCAGCTGAACAGTGTCAAGAATGAAATTAAGATGGTGCCTATCAAACAAGAGATGACCGAAGAGCCTATAAATGATGCATCCAGACAAAACAAGGAGCGTAATGATGGTACGACTGGTAGAAGGGGGCAAACCTCCATTAACAATGAGACCACTTCTGATGGTTCTACTGCTGGTAGTAGTAACCGTAAAAATAATGCTAATAGTCCTGCTGCCCTCCCTTTAAATGCCCCAAATGCAACTAATGAATTGGAAACCGCTGTGCCCAGTACTCGTATTGCTGAAACAATTACCCAAAATGAACGTCGTAAACGCAAAGTTTTTACGGATGCGCCAACCGTGGATTTCGTTGAAACTAGTAAAAGCATAAATGGATTTTCTAAGGCGCTGCCATCAGTGAATGATGATGCCAAGACATCACCGCCAGCACGTCAAGTAAACAAGACTAGCACTATCACTCAAGCTACTCGAGCTGCTATCAAGAAAAGAGTGGCAAAAGAGCAAGAACGATTAGATCAAGAACGGTTACGACAACTAGATATTGACGATCGTGATGATATTGTAATGGATATAGCTCTTTCAGTTCAACCTCGTTCTGTTGCGCCAGCAATGTCTGCCAACAATAATACAGTTACTTTTGATGCTACTGCTGAAAGTTTGAGCAAGGAAGCAACATCAAAAACAGATGACTTGGCCACAATACATGATAATGCAACAAAGGTGCTAGAAAACCCACCAAATGCAACTAAAACCAGTTCAGTTGATGGCAATGTTACGCCTACTTCTGCAAACGGAAGTATATCGAATCACAATACGATCAAAAATTCACCTAATCCCATGTCAGCGGCATCATCCAAGGCAGGTCATGGGAATGCTCCTTCAAATGACACAACCACTGCCGGCACAAATAGCGCATTCACTAATATGGAATTAAGCAATGATATGTCGGTCCCTCAGGGTGACACCATGTTGCAATCCAAGTCAATGTCATCACTAAATTCTCAAATGTTGCCACCTCCTGCATCGCTTCAGCAAGAGCCATTAATTGTGGTAAAAAAACCTCTGGTCCTTACATTCAATAATACTGCTGCTCTACCTGCTTCTGCTGTTCCCGTTGCTCCACAATCCACGAATAAGAGTAAGAGATTGCCAAAGCCCTGGAAGGCCAAGATGAATGATTCTGGCGATATCTATTACGTTAACCCAGTGACCGGAGAAGTATCATTTGTTCGACCTGAATGAATCAAATTAAATAAAAGCACATTTACGAGAATTAATGAAGGATTCTGTATTATCGTGCTTCCATCTACAAAGCGAACAGTGGTCCACTCCCCTCCTTCCCCTTAAAATGCTTTGATTCTTTCTTTTTAGCATAATCTCAGAGACAAGAAAGATAGATAGAGAACGCTAGTGTAATCAAGGGGATAAATCAATCATTTGATTTCAAACCTTTTAATAATATATAAATGAGTTTGCTCATTTGTAATCACTTGTTTCCTCTTTTCCATTTCTATAATTATCTTTTTATATATCATTCATAGAAAAACAAATTTAAATGGATCTTGATCATACTATTTCCGTCATAACAGCTGTATTTGGAGCATTTACATTATTATATGGTGTCTGTTCTTTAGTTATTAAACAAAAGCTGTACATTTCAGAAGCATGTAGATATACACAGTTACAAAGAACAGCCTATTTGCAGTATATCTAACTCGCTTCTTTACAACATGTAGTCATTGCCATCTTTTGTGGAATTCTATGCGGGCCAATTGGGTTTAACTTGATTAATATTGATGGCTGGATACATAGAGAAGATATGACGAGACAATTCTCGAGAATTGTCATTGCAATCCAGGTATAAATATTCATCCTCAAGACATTTGTTGCATTCCAAGGCAATTATGTAATCCCTATCTTATCTTTTAGGTGATGGCAGCAGGAGTATCGTTACCGAAAGCTTATTTAAAAACGGAATTACGGTCATTACTGGTCTTGTTGGGTCCTGTCATGGTTTTCATGTGGATGATAAGCGGTTTATGCGTGTTCTATTTTGTTCCTAGACTGTCATTTGTAAGTATCCAATATGCACAAATTACATTTAATCTTAATTTCTGTTTATATAGCTTGAAGCGCTGTTGATTGCATCTTGCTTTGCTCCTACTGATCCTGTAAGTCGAGATTACTACATCTTGAACGTATGTGTAAATTAACAGTGCAATGCAAGGTATTGGCAAATTCAATTGTTCAAGGCCATTTTGCTGAAAAATACGTGCCTAAGAATATCCGAAATATAATTATAGCAGAAAGGTGAGAGGATATTCAGGAGCAATCGAAATCATAATCACTTAACAAACGTTTGTAGTGGCGCTAATGATGGCTTGGGATATCCCTTCTTGTTTCTAACCATTTATCTCATCCAAATGCCATCGATTATGGTAGCTTTATCTAAATGGTCGTGGTTCATCTTGGGATATGAAATCGGCTTCTCTATTCTTGTTGGGTTTCTTGTAGGATATATAGCACGAAAGACCCTGAAATTTGCCAAGCAAAGGTATTATGGTGTATTAGCACATTTTCAGAACCCTCGCTTATTTCTTTACTGGATTCATTAGAGATTGGATAGACAAGGAGTCCTTTCTAGTATTTGCCATTGCCTTAGCAGTAAGTTTTTGCGCTATTATATCAACATGTTTAATGAGACGTCCTTTTCTAGTTGTTCTTGACTGGCGCTGTGGGGTTGATGGGTAGCGACGATCTTTTGGCTTGCTTTATTGCTGGAAACTCGTTCACATGGGATGACTGGTTTAGAGAAGAGACTGAAGATGCGCACTTATCTGATGCTATCGATATGTTACTTAATCTCAGCATGTTTGTTTACATTGGCATAACTATCGTATGTATGGTGTATTTCATGCTGAGCAAATTTAACATTGTTTTTCCTGTATTTTTTAGCCGTGGTCCTCGTTTTATAGTGCAGATGCACCGCTAACGCTTTGGACATTAATTGGTCTAGCTTCATGCGTCCTTCTTTTTAGAAGACTGCCCGTGATCATAGCTTTGCACAAATATATTCCAGCGATATCAGACTGGAGACAGGCTATTTTTGCTGGTTGGTTTGGCCCAATAGGAGTGGGTGCCTTATTCTATTATACTATTGCACTTGAGGCATTCCCTTCAGACGGCACAAATGATTACGCTAGACAGGTGATAGAGCCCGTCATTTACTTTATGATTATTGCTTCTGTCATTGTACATGGTAGTACTATACCTTTCTATTTTATTGTGGATTCTGTTGCCTCTCGTACATTGACAAAAACGAGCTCTAAAAACAAAGGTGATATGAATATTTCTCCAGTAAGCAGCTCCTATGGCGCAACAGAAAACGGAGATGCTTTGCTAGCTATCACGGTATAAGCTAAAATTATATATTCGATAGCATTTCCAATAAAGAGTATTGTTAAATAGTCTTAACCCTTTTCTCTTTTCTTCATATATTTCAAATATTGGTGTAGAAGATAAGTACATCAAAGCAACAGCTATCATTACTTGTTATATCGTACAACACGCATACACGAACACTGCGTTGTTTATGCTCTCATAAGAAACATTCGGAAGGTCATAGTGGCTAGTTCTTCTTTTGTTTGTCGAAGCTCAGCTTACAGTCTGCTCTTTTGCTGGAGTCTATTAATCTCTTGATGAACTTGGACATCTTCTAGTGTTTATAAGATTATGAGCAGAAAACAGCAATTTTCATGTAAGAAATGTGTACAAATGTCTGTACCTTTTCGTACAAACCAAAGTAGAAGCTGTTTCGAACTTGATTAATATGGGCATTGATTAGGCTATCACTTATATACTTGATTTCCACTGCGGGCGAACTGTCTATCAAAACTTATATACTGATATTCGTAATTTAAACTACAGTACGTACGCTTTATTTCAGCTAAACATGATGCTGCATAAAAATAGCTTTAGAGATCACAATTTCGAGCATATTGGCTGCTGATACATATCAGGCACGGCCAAGTTAACTTTGATGCCCGTGTCTGACCCCTCAATTAAAAACAAGTGCATGTAATTTACAAAGGGCATATATACAGTATATACAAGCTTTTCAAAAATTGACTCAACCAAAATAATCATTGCTTTCTGATGGTCATTTTATAACAAGTAAAACAATTGTTTATTTTATATATTATTACATCATATTTAATGGTTGTAAGGTATAATTTTGTGCTTTGTGGACTTATCTCGTGCTATATAGTAGGTTCAGCAATGTCCGTAATGAGCAGCATTTACATTTTGCATAATCATAGGCGGTGGTGAATAGTAAGGCGGTGGCACACACACGTACTGTGGGGGAGCAGGCTCTTCTTTTTTGGGTTCTGCCTTTTCCTCTGGCGCTGCTGGCGGAGCATTGACACCAAACCTCAGCCTCAACCGAATAATGCAGTAGTAGTATTGCCACCCAAAGGAAATGAGTGTGTTGACAGTAACAAACGCAAGCATGACATAGACAGGTTTACTCATCAAATAGGTGTTGTGATGCTTTGGATTTCCGTCGAATATAAGCATCCATGGATTAATGAATCCAGTGTGAGCAAAGAAATCAAGACCAAAGTAGAATAGATACGAGCCCATGAGCGCGGTTGTAAAGAGGACCATGTAGCTTTCTACAAAGAACATCAGTATAGGGCCTAGTAGCGATACTCCTATAATAAAGCAAACACGAGCAACTTTCTGAGTACCAGAGACGGAATTTTAGTAAATATATGTAGATTTTCAACTTTGACTAAACCTACAATGAGGATGACTAAGTCTTCTCTCCAAGACAGAAGGTATACAGCAAGATAAAAACCACCCAGACCTGAATGAGATATTGTTAATACCTAAAATTTACAGTTGAAATTATTTGTTAACTGCTTACATGCAAGGCAGTAAACTCCAGCAGGCCATAAAAATATCAAAAAGAGTGCGCCCAAGATGCCTAGACCAGCACTGACACAAATATAAATTAAATCGCCCAGAGGATAGCCACCAGCAGGCTCATTATTAACAAGACCAATCCATGTCATCGTAGCTACAAGCGTACAAAGAATGTTAGTAAAATATTTGGCTTCAATGTCAATTAACATACCAAAAAAGACAAAACCGACCAAACCAAGAGTAGGGCGAAAGAAACGGAATCCAAGGATTTGAAAGTACAAACCTACGAGAACACAAACTATGCCTGCGAAGCCTTGTGCTGGACTGATACTGTCACCATATGTATCTAATATAAGCACAAATTATTAGATTTTTGATAGCTTTTGCATTTAATTCAATACTTACGCCAGAGATAGTCTGACCAGCATTGGCCAGTGCATGATTTTTTGCCTTTTGATTTTGAGGTAGATGACGGTTTTGATGTAGATGTTGATTTACTGACAGTAATGGTTTTAGTTACAGTCATGGCATGGCCGCCACCACAATTCACTGTTTCCGTTTCTGTTTTCCAGAGATTATTGACAGACAAGACATTATTAACAGCAGTATTCTGGCCATTATTATGCACCCCGTTGCGACACATGCTTGCCCAGTTTTGATATAAAACTAAATTATCTATTTCGTCCTGATCATCGTCGTTGTCTTGACCTTCTCTTTTGAAGAGTATAGCCTCGAGTGTGGGTACACCGACAGCTGTAGAGCTAGGCTGCAAATCATACACAGTCTTGGTTGGCAGTGTAATGCATGAAACCAGCTTTATAATTAGTAGGAAAAGTATTGAAGTCTTTGATATAGGACTCATTGTTGTTTTGAAGGAGGGCGGGAGGGTAATAAAGAAAAGCAAAAATAGATGTATATAAATTCATTGTTTCTTGGGCGACCATCTTGTTATATACATGAGTGATGAATGTTTTTTATTTATGGTCTTTTTAAGCAATTAGTGATCAGGTCTATCGAGAATTGCCATTTATGGGTCGATGTTTTCAACGTTTTTGGCACCAAGGCCTCCCTTCTTCTTCTCTCGCAGCTCAGCCATACGCTATACAGAGACAAGTATTTGTTAGAATTGAGTTAAGCTTGAATATGTCAAGATAGCACTTTACCTGTTTTCTTTTTTCTCTTCTACGCTCAAGTTCAGCTTTACGGTCATCTTTATTCACTGCCTGAGATGATTGTGTGGTCTCGGAAGCAATGTGTGTAACAGACGAGCCCATATTGTTGTCATGATTTTCCAAATCAAGGTCTGCCAACATTTTCAATTAATGTGCGTATAAAACAAATGCATCAAAATAGGTCAACATTACCTAACGCCTTGGTTTTGTGGCCCAGTTTCATCGATCCTTGGGTTTTAAGCTGCTGCCCGTTATTGGCTGCAATTGCACCAAAAGAAGAAGGATATGAGCCAAAGGATGCTGGTGAATTATGTATAAGTGGAGGTGAAAATGCTGCAGAATTTGGTTGATCGAATGAATCCCATGCGTTATTTTCGGCTTCTTGTTCTTCTTGGCTAAAATCAAATGGATTACTCTCCTCATCATCCCAGCCATTCGCTTCTGCGTCTTCTGCTTCAATCAGCGTCTGGTTGTCGTTGCTGTTAATTCCTAATTTCATTCCTGTTGTCTTTTCGATTGTAATGTGGTCATAATTATCAGCAACAGGTGTTGCCCCTTGTGAATTAATTGGATTTCCGATTTCCCCACTTGGCGATGAAAACTAATCAATAGTGATATTAGTGTAACTGCGGCATCGATGTTTAGACAAACTTACCCTTGACTGAAGTGATGATACGGCCCAACCTGCCAGACCTTTGGTCGCACCACCAAGCACGCCTGCCATTCCTCCCCCTTGGGCAGAAGCTCCAGCAGCTTCTTCGCCTGTAGGTGTATTGGATCGTTCGACAATTGCAGTATCAGGCATTTTATCCGCGAATTCTTGTGCCTTGCTCACAAACGCATTCATAGCCTTGAAAGCTTGATCACGAACAGTTCTATTTAACAGAAAACATATTATGCTTTGCCTGACTATGACATATTTTAATCGACTTACTTTTCTTTATCAATCAGCATGACAGAGATAGCAGGAAGGATCTTTGTTGTGCACTCTTGGGCATCGTAGTATTCGATTGTGGCTGGTCATAGCACTGATTAATTAGTTTTTTATATAGTCTTTTACGTACAATAACCTACCATTCAGCGCCATCAAAGATGCAATTCTTGCGTGGTGAAATCCATCTCGCAAGCTTCTTGTAAATCCACTCACTAAAACCTTTTTTCTTGTCTACATGAAATCACATCAGTAACACTAGCTTTACATATTTCAAATAATACATACGCTTTCGCTAAGATGCTTAGCAATCTTACCCAAACAAATTACTGTGTTTGTTCTGATACCAGGCTCTGGATCCAACTGAAGCTTAGCTAGATATTTTAGCAATTCATAATTGATAATCTTCTCGCTAAGTTTAGGTACAATCAGTAAAGTAGATTTTATCGTTTGCTCCCGAATGATAGGGATTGTATCAGTGAAACCAGTAGCCTATGTAGAGACTCTTGAATAAACGCAACGTAGAGCACAAGTTGGATGTCGACTTACAATGTGAGGGAATACTTGATTCGTAATCATCTTGCTTGTCATATGATCAATAAATTTGGGCATATTCTCGAGCAAACTGACACGTATAGCACGATCAGGCGAAGCAAACATACGAATGATAGGTTGTATCACCACGCTCTCATATTCTGCATCTGATAAATGCTCTCCTACTTTAACAATTGCGCTCAATGCTTTAGCGCCGCCAGAGCCGAATTCGAACGCCTTGATTAACTCGGGCAGAATTTTATGTTTGGCAAATTCACTTGGAAACGTATTGATGGTTGAATCCAGCTTTCTGAAAAACTCTTCCTTTTCTGCCTGTTCCTTGATGCTGATATTCTCCAGAAACAGATTCACCTTGACGAAATCAGCCGAAAAAAAACCTCTAGCCTTCAGGCCTTCATCCAAGAACATGTCGGCACTAGCTCTGTTTCTGAAGGAGGGGTTGAGTAGCATGGTGTAAATGCGTTGCATATTCCCAGGAATTCCGCCCTTTTGTGACAAAAGCGAATCAGTTGTCTCGAATCGATGATTGTAAGCCTCGTAAATTAAACAACCCAAATGATAAGAATCAATTGCTCCACTGGGTATATCTTTTATTACTGTCCATCCAGACTTTTTCACTTCTGGAGTTGCGTACCGTTGCGCATCAGGAACAATGCCGCCAAATGTCTGGAAAACCGTAGTTATAGTGATAGGAGAGGAGATTTACAGCTTTGATGACTTACCAAAATAATCGGGCTTTCTTCTTTCATAGAGCTTAGCAATTCAAATCCTCCCAACTTCCATTCACCTGCTTTATTTGTGAAAATCGAAGCAATTCTAACATTTCCATGAACAAAGTCGCAATCGTTGTTTAGAAATTTGACGGCGTTCTAGTATTCAACAGTTAGAGAACAGTGGGTTGCATTTAATGTCTATCGCTACATTACTGCTACTTTGTAGAGACCCCATAATACAAGGTCTTTGTCTGGATCTTGATTTAATTGATTTGAGAGTGGTTTGACAGGATCTGTAACAATCATGATACTTTGCTCTGTCTATTCAGTAATTAGCGATTTATTGTTGAGTGATGATGCTGCTGTATTGTCGTTACTTGGGCTTACCTCGATGCCGTCCAAGTAGCGTAAAATATCAGGGTGTCTCATTGTACGGATCCTCTTGAATGCATTTCTCGCCAACTGTGCCTTGTCTCTGTTCTTTTGACAGTCGAACACAAAAATGGACACTTCAGAACCGTCTTCCTGCGCATATTGTTAGCAAGTATCGAGTGATTTCTCTTTCTCTTTCTCTATACCTTTTTCGTTCCGCGGTGAAGATTCCACATGGACTGGTCAGAGTAAAACTCATCCTTGTCGCCTATACTGTAACCGAATCCCGAGTTGTCTTTGCCCAAGAGATGGAGGCTACCCTTGACTATGTTTGAAAAGAATGCCATGAATTAAATTTTTCAAACTGATAAAATTAAACAAAAAAAAGAAAGAATTGCGATACTGATATTAATGTGCAACTACACTTGCAGCAAAGCATTTAAGGGCCGTCAGTAGGACAAGCAAAGTTTTCCTTGCACTCTTCAAGCAGTACGCCGGTACGAAACTTCATCATGGACGATAAAACGTAAGAGGCGAAAAAGGTCTATTTGAAATATACATATGCTTCCGCCCCCCATCCCTTAACCTCATCTTGCAAAGGGCTGTGGTTTGGTGACAACTCAAACTATGAAGGGGCTGGGTCAATCACTGCATGCCATTTTAATGTCTCTGTAGCACTCCAACCATTCATCACAACAAAATAACGAAATAAGCATAAGACAGCATTCGAACTTTATTTTGGCAAATTACAATATTATAAACAAAAAAATTCTGTTAAATCCTATATAGTTACTGTAGATGAAGATTAATTGCCGTTGCCAGTAGGATAAGTAGTTATTTCATGGTTTCGTAAGACCTTGTCAACCAAAAAAGCGACACGTTGGCCATATTTTGATCCACGGAGAGACACCATATGACGCTTAATCAAGCGACAGATGTATACCTTTTGTTCTTCACAAGCATTGTTGATCAGCCATTGGACTACGTAATTGCCATATTGATCAGACGCAATGTCAATCAGTGCCATTCTGGGTCGACAACTAGCATTGTTGCTTGAAACGTATTGAATAAACTTTTTCATAAATCGCTGTCCACCAATACGAAGCGCTCTTTCGACTACCTTGGACGCAAACTGATCCATGGAGAGCTGGACGCTTTCATTAATGACAATTTGGAAGGCGCGTTCCCGGTCGTCATTCTTTTCAGCGTGTTCAAGTACGTGCTGAACCACCCAGTTCCCCCACTGTCCTTTAGCAATGGGTACGATGTTATCGAGAACCTCATTTAGAATAGGCCGCTGTACGCATGTATTTTTAGCCGTTAAATAGTGAGTAGCAGAGTGGTTTGTTTGTATGTTTACCTTGTCGATTTCTGTCATGTTTTCAAATATGTTTTGGATGACTAAACTGCCTGTTTCGTCCAGTGCAACTCTATCCCATTGATTTTTGAGTGCCTGGTGAATGTGTTTCATGATGGGAGGAGGCGAACCGTGCCATCTAATTTCAAAGACCTTTTGCCACACATGACAAGCATACTTGTGTGTAATTGTTTCAGGGATGCGCACAAGCAGCTCGGACACAAGACTAGCTTTTGAAGTCTCGTCCACACAATCTAACGCCCGTTGTACCACATGGCAGCCGAAAGGTTCACATGTCAACTCCAAGATATGACCCTTCATCTTTTGAACTACTGCCTCTATTTGTTCCGTCGTACCAAGCTCAAGCTGTCGCTGTATAAGGAAATTTCCGAATCTGTTTGTCATCAATTCGTAAGCCTGGTCAAGTGTTGCTTTGAATATGAGCTGCTTCTGTTCTGCAGTGGCGCATTTTAGTTTCTGTTGCATGAAAATAGAAGCCTGTTGGTCTGTTTCCTTTGTGATACGATCCACCAGCACCTGTAAAAAAAGAAAAGGTGTTGAGTGTCTACTGTCCAAGACATAAGAATTGCACTACTTACGCTCCAGTCGATATTTGCATTCTTGTCCAGCATACGACGATATTCAATCGAGTTGGGATTGGTTTTTCTGTCAGCTGCTACAACTAGTGTGGTGTGATTAGAAACAGAGCCCAATGAAGACGAGCAGGATTTCTATCATATGATCAATACAAAAGATCTTTGCCACAATTGTAGACACAAACTTACATCTAATGCAGAGTTTGACATATCGATTTCCATGGTACCAGAATGCCTGCGACTCGGAGCATCTTCACCAAGTTCTAGCGTTCTATGGGAACAAGTAAATACAAGTACATAATAAAATGCTTCTTCAGATTACCGTGAATCGGAAGATTCTTCGCCTAAACACGACAGATCAAGCCCCTTTGACTTTATAAAAGATTGACACAGTGCCAGTTGGCATACTTTCTCGTTTAACTTTTTTGACATGGTTTGTTCTTGATCTTTATATTCTAGATCTTTGTTTGCCAATGTTGTTTGCATATTGACAATTGTCACACGTTGCTAAATAATCAGCAATATAAATAATAAATTTATATGGCTTGTAAACAAAACTTACTCGTTCAATCTCCATGTCCTTTTGGTTCATCTGTCTTATCAAAGTCTGGATGACTTCATTCGCTTCCATCAATTGGTTTTTAGCACTCAATTCGTCAAATGTCGGCTGAAATAACTGTTCGCTCTACGATGTGTGGATTAGGATTATTTCATAAAACAAGGGGCGTAATGGAGTTACCTTTCTCTGATGTTGTGGGTGATACAAGAAAGGAGGTTCCATTTTAAACAGATCATCTCTTGCTGCTGATGCCAAAGACTCGTTTCGTGGTGAAGGTGTCCTGGTGCCTGACGATTCAACATCTGCCATAATGCCGTAGAATTCTGGCGAGAATTGATTGGCATACTGGTGTTGGTGCTGGTAATTTTGATGATTAAATGCATCTGCATTGCTGTAAAATGTATTGAAGATATCATTATTTTTCATTGGTGCATTGGTAACAAACAGGGAAGGTGTATGAAAAGGCGAATCAAATGTATCAAAGCTAAATTTGTTGTTAAATTTTTGCGATGCTGCTGTGATAGATGGCGGACCAGAAACCACTGCTACCGATTTAGACGTAGTAGCAGACCCTGATAGCATGTTTTTGTTTGTTCTTTTGATAGAATACGCAAAAGAAAGAGAAAAAGAGCTTCAGTCAAAGAAATTCCCGTATAAACCATGTAGTGTAAAATGACTTTTTTTTCTTTTTCGTTCATTGCCACTGAATCCATTACACACAAATTCGAGTTCACCCCTTATTGCGTATATGCACATGTAATAAATAATAGTATTACCTGCTAGCACGTTGACATAGATTCACGGCATCCTCTCGTATTACTGAAATAACATCATCTTTCATCATTGATCGTCGAAGCTATTTAAAATCATTTATTATTATTAATTTTAAATACCAAGTGATTTGAAATTTATATTTTTGCCCTGCTCCCTTATTTATGTAATCCCTTTTAATAGCAACATGTACATCGATTCGCAACTTGATGTGAGCTCTAAATCAAGATGGCATAATCCAAATTAAAATGGCGCAGTAGCTAACTTTTCAAGATTATGCATAAATAAGCTCCTCAACTTTTTATAATGCTTTGGCGCATCTGACGCGGTAATTGATTAGAGATTTCATTAAAAATTAGGAAGATTCTTCATTGTAGCTTGATGAAGCCATGCATGTTGTTCTTACTAGATAGAATACCTGCAACTTCCAACTGCAATTTTGGGTTTTACAAGCATTGGTTCTAAAAAAAAGTAACATTGTCTTCAAAATGAAATTGGTTGTTCATGTTCTACGCTAAAGAAAATTACTTAACCGCCTGTTCTTTTTTTAAGTTTCAAAAGGTGATAAATCTATTGAAGATAAATGCAATCTTGTCATTTAAAGTCTCCGCGCTCAAACAAGGTTCATTGTTACATCAACAAGCAATTTTAGACGTATCAATGCAGATCAACCTCATTTCTCTAAAAGTATGGTTACATGATGCGCATTTCTATTTGCCAAAATGAGAATATCATGGTTAATTTTTTTTACCAGCCATAGGGCTGAAGCCACCCAAAGTAAATACAGAAATATCAAAACAAGCATATCAGTAATCTGCAACTTCTTTTTTTCCTTGTGTGTGTATTTCAATGTTCTATTCTAATTTTTGTGAAAAAATATATAAAAAGAGCGAAAAAAAAAAAAAGGAAACTCGCATTTTTTATACATAAAAAAGTGTTTGGTGAATATTTTTTGATTGTAATGTACGTTAGTAGAGGGAGAAAGAAAATGGCGAATATAGATCAAAGAATAAGTAAATCATTGCGTTCAGTTGGCGGTGGCCAATAATTGCAAGCGTTCAGCAACAGAAAGTTGGGTACGGGTCATATTTGCAAGGTAAACAACCATCAAAAGATCTTGCAAATGAGAATTGAACATCTTTTCAAATGATGCACTATCAATCTTCGGGACAACAGAAACGGTATCCATAATATACCTGCCAATAGCGTTGTTGGGGGCCATGCTACCATCCTATTCGAATTATCAAAAAGGATCAGCAATTAACATCCTTCTTTTACCCATATAAAACAACTTACAACAACACTATCGACGTATTTGCTAATTCTTTCCAACATCTCTTGAAGTTTAGTAATGGCAATTTCGAGATGATCCATGTCTGAAATCAAAGGGGCAGAACGAGACTCATTGGATTTGGCAGATGAAAGCATATCCACTTCATTGAGCAATGAAAACATTAACATCAGCATATCTATACACCCCTGGATTTTCAAACTTACATCCACTTCTTTCGGCATCGAGATATTTAACTTCACAAGGAACGGGTAAAAATAAGCAATCTCCAGAATTGGTAGAGAACCCAACAGGAGCACTAAAAAGTATCCAAATCAGTGGCTATTCTGGCACATTTCTCCATTTACTTGCCTAGAATAAGCACGAAGACCCATATCTGAAGTCTTAATAAGAGCATCCGTATCTATGGTAACATGAATAGGTTGGAAAGGAGCAACATCCTCAACAAAGAAAGAATGGACGGGTGAACAAGCAGGAGACAAGTCTGCGCCAGCAGTATACCAACCCAAAATAACCTCTTCGGGATTGACTCTCTGATGTAAGTCGTACATATTACGGTAATGCTCTCTATCCAAAACAATATCCTTTCCCTCTAATTTGTAGATCAAGGGCATGACATTTCTAATCTCGACTTCGCTACCGTCTTGAGAACGAACACCCAATAGGGCACCAATGACTTTTTGTTGAGAGTCATCACGACGTAAGAAATGGTCCAAAACAGAAAATAAGACAACAGGACTGGTAGTGGTGGTGAAAGCACGTTGATGAGGTGCACTGGACAAGTTGACAGTCAATGTATCTAATTTGTTGGCCATTTTGAATCGCTGAAAGATTTGCTATTGAGTAAGAGGATGAGAAAAGATTTCAAGAAAAAAGTTTTATATCTTGAGGCGATTCAATCATGACTGCGAAACCCTATTGAATTGATTGATTTGACGAAGCATGGCGATGTGTATAATCTAGTTATTGATGTACAAGAGTAAAGGCATTTGGTCTAAACAAAAAGGCAATGACTTCAGTATGTTGGTCTCTTTTAAAAAATACTATTTGCACCATCCAAAAAAAAAAAAAAATTCAACATTCACTAATGAAACCTTAAAATAACTATCAACAATATTCTCTTGGCCCCTTTGTGTCTATCGAATTAGTTTATAAAATCGTGTCAAGGCTCATGTTCTGTTCATATTTGTGTCAAAATGTGTTAAAACGTGTGAAAATTGAATAGTCGAGTCTAACAAAGTCTGGATAAGCCAATTTCATGAATCCAAAATGGTGTTATTTGGTTCAAATATCAATTCTAGGATGAAAAAAACAATAGTATTCTTAGATAATAATCTTGTTGAATAGTACAAAACCAATGCTTGCATATAATGTTGAAAAGGTATCGCAACAACCATTATCAATGCTGTATCTCTGTGTTCCTGTGTCTCAGGGTTACCATTGAAGACATACACCTAGTCATCCTCTTTATAAGCTTTTTATAACATATGATACAATCTAAAGCCTTCAGCACCCTCCTACATGATCATTCTCATAACTTTGGTCAATCTGTGGAAAGCTCACTTTAAATTTACCTTCAATCGAATTTCTTTCACTGCAGCCTCTACTGTGAACCACATCCGAGCTGATATCTCATGAAGATAACGATATTTATTGACATTGTGATAATAAGTATATAGAAGGAAAGAACGACAAATTAATTCACTAGAGTTGAGTTGATCTGGATGCTAATCATATTTACATGTGTTACGAGATTTACTACTAAAAGAATTGCCATTCGTACGCATGATCAATTGAATGACTACAAAAGTTATTGCCTACAAAAACGCTTTTGATTTTCTAAAACGCAGAATCGAGATTTAACCTGGAAAACATAGCGAAAGAGGATCAGCACTATCAAATAAAAGTATTTCTATAAATAAGAAAGCCGATATCTCTATATATAGCTATGAACAGAAAACACAAATTTTCATAGAAGTGAAAATACAGCAGTATATTACTTTATGATATGATGTTTTGCTCTTTGATACGAGTTTGTATTATATTGACAACTGGTTTTAGAATTAATACATCAGCCTGCATTACCATTTCCTTCCCGAAGGTAATACGCAAGAACTTGTTATCTCAAAGAATATACTACTACGCTTCCTGGCCTACCGCAAAAATATTATATGATTGAGTATTAGATACTCAATCATATAATATCGTATCTTAACTGTCACTAGATATCGTAATAATCTCAGTTGTCATGGCAGCAGCAAGATTGGCGAATTTTATCAACTTTCAAGGCACGGCAAACTACTAATATGTTATATCAGCTCATATTCTTAGACTAACTTTACAATAAAAAATATCAAACTATTGCAATCAATAGAATGTCTTGTATGCTACCTTCTATCTAGTTCAACATGTTCTAAATTGTGGAGCTAAAGCTATTGATAAGTGATTCACATTCATAATAATGATTAGCGAATAAAATATAGAGATAGGAATTAATCTGACTACCACTGATGTGTTATGATCCTGGTTAACAATTAAATGTCAAACAGGATGTAATTTCTTCACAGAAAATTGATTCATGTAGATTTATTCTATATAAATAGACTATTATGTCAAAATTCTGATAAAATAAATCTGCCAAAGAATTAACTTTTATTCATAATATATCCCTTGATGTATTATATTGTCGTGTGGTGGCGCATGCCAGGTCGTCTCTTTGCCCCCCACATAGTAGTCAAACGATCGAATACTCCCCCCGTATAAATATTATATAAATTATCATAGTTAAACAAATAAACAAGAGTCTTTATTCCCCTTAACCATTAGTTTCGGTAACTTTGGTTATATCTCTGTTGTGTGTTGTATATTCGTATTGAGTAATCGCTTAGTTTTAAATCCTATATCAGGTAAATATCGGTCCACGCAACAATAAACACATTCATTACACTAGGATTCTACTGTCTAGCTGCATAATGTAAATCATGGCTACCCATGATTTACTGTAAGACCCTGGGACTGATTTGAGAGCCTGATGTGAGACCTTGCCATGTTATTGATATAACAGTCGGTAGCAATTATCCACAAAATAAGAGATCGACACACACTTTTATCCCTGAGCTTGTTGAAACCGAGATATTTTTTGATGGTGCCTTCTGCAACTTCAACCAAAAATACCTTTTCAATTTGCAACAACATAAAGATTCCAGGATAAAAACACTTCGACGACACCATTTTAAATACATAACTATATGATTAACATTCTTGTAAAAATCACGTGACAACTGCCTTTTTGAGAGTTAGTGTGGCATAAATTCATTATTAAATATATACACTTCTTTTAAATAAGATTGGGGCTATGGCCCAATGGATAAGGCGTCTGACTACGAATCAGGAGATTCCAGGTTCGACCCCTGGTAGCCTCATAACTTTTTTTGAAGTAACAAAAAGTGAGACGTTTCCAATATTTTTTTTCTTCTTTCAAAAAGTTATTTGTGATGGAGTACAATTATCTAGTAGTAACGCGTCGTGATAATTCTAGATTCAATAAGGCAAATATATGTATCATTTAAAAGAAGAGCTTTATTCAATTTGACATATCAACTACTATTTATATTGCTTTGAAGTTGAGTGGTGTCAAAACTAAAATGTACGACAAAAAGGATAGAATGATGTGCTTTATCCATATAAAAAGGCCGCATATGCCATATCTAACTTAGTCATAATGCACGGATTATGATATTAATTTTTGGTAGTTCTTTTACAAAAAAGAATTAAGCTACAAGTTGTAATT
>MU619240.1:211570-236647 GCA_025201805.1 Parasitella parasitica
GTCTTATGCGCCATAAGTACAGGCATGATCATCGCTATCTGAGCATAACTTGGGTTCCACTGGGCGCTGTCTCTATCAAAAGTTATCTGCAAAAAACATTTTGGTTTTTTTGCTGTCGGAGTTTAAAAATATCACGTGTTTTTGGGGTGTTTTTATGGGAATTTGAGTATAAAAGGAGGTTTTTTTAGGGCTTTAATCATTAAAGAAACGGAGGAAAGTATATAGCTTTGATGATAACTGTTGTATCAATTCTAAAACCCTATATGAATACAATACGCATTCATATCAAAGAATAAAATATAATCAGCAGATTTAAAAAATAATATGTTATGAATTTATGAGGATAGGTATAATCTACCCTATCTCCCGGATCACATCACAAAAATTAAATCCTTGAGTTGTTGTCGTAATTGTAGCATTAACTTTGTGATTGAAGCAAAATATGGTCATATAGCAAGTCTAACTTCAACAGTATCAAGTCAAAGCCAGAATTTGCACTCTTTTTTATTTTTGTCTTGTTACATCATTTAACAAGCCAAGTGCTCTTAATAAATTCCATAATGCCACATACCAAACTTGAAACATTTGCATGAAATTTATATGAAGGATTGTGATGTGGTTTATTTATAACTAATCGAAAGTGAATTTTGTTGAAGGATACATATATATATTATCAAATTTATTTAGTTGGTTGCAGCACCATATAAACGAACAGTACGGTCTAAGCTGGATGTAGTTAGGCCTTGAGCCAGAGGGCTCCAAGATAAGCCAGTGATTGTGGCAGTGTTATCATTGAAAGTAGCAATAGATGACCCGTCCTTAGCCTTCAATATGCGAACATCATTACCACTAATAGCAAGGTATTGTCCATAATCGTCAAAAGCGAGCGATTCAACCTTATATCCCTCATCCAAAGTAAATGTCTTTGTGTTGCTCAATTTACGCAGATCCCAGATCTTGACAAGGTTATCTTCTGAAGCAGTAGCAACAATATAACCATTTTCGGAAAATGCAAGGGCACTAATCTTTCCAGCATGACCTCCAAAGTTGGCAGCAATCTTCTGAGACTTAACATCCCAGATTTGAACAACAGAGTTAGTGGCACCAGCACCAAGGAGCATACCATCAGGATGGAATGCAATTGAAGTATAGCCATTTTCGCCATCAGCATTTAGAGTCTCGACAATAGGCTTGGCAGTTTCGAAATCGTAAAATGACCATTTGTTATCCAAACCCGCACTGACAAAGTAATCCTTACTGGGATGCACGTCGATATCAGTTACATCGCTCTTGTGAGAACTGGTGTTGTGGCCAAGCTTGTAACCCTTCTTTTGATCAGCAACCCAAACACGAACATGCTTATCAGCACTTGCACTCAAACAAACGTCATCTGTTGTTGCTTGACCTCTAAATTTAACAGCTGTAACTTTCTTGGTATGGCCAGAAAGATTAGCAACAACCTTGTCTTCTGCTTTGTTATAGATTTGAACATGTTTATCATTGCCACCAGTTAAAATGAAATCGCCATTGACATCCAATGCTGTAATACCGGCTGAACGGGCTGAATGAAGTGAGGGGATAGAAGAGATTTGTGCATAGCTTTTGACTGTGTCAGCTGAGGCGAAGTCTACTGGGGTTTTCTTCTTGTTACGACGGTTTGCAGAAAGCCTACAAAACATGTTAATTGCAATGCCTCTCAATATAACTCAATTGATATCTTACTCGGCATTAGTCTTTTCAATCTTTTCCACAATTTGCAGAGGTAATGCGCTATCAACTTCCATCGGTTCTTCAGCTACAGGAGTAGTGGTGTCAGCAGCAGCAGCAGCAGCAGCAGCAGCAGGAGGTGCAACAGCGCCTAAATGTGCTGTGACATTAGCCAGTGCTCTAAAGTTTAAATCAAATTAGTTATTTGCAACGTTTACGGTTTAGAGATGACATTTACTCTCTGGCAGAATCACGCTCCTTCTTTAAGCGAGCAATGACTCTGGTAGCAGCATCGTTTTGATATAAAGCATGAGATAATTCTTGGCGAACTTGCTGATACTGCTGTTTAAGAGTAAAAGACTCGAGCATGACACTATCCCATTCATCTTGAAGCGAAGACAAGATGGAAGGAACAGAGGATAACTTGGGAGGACGAGGCTTCACAGTTTCGGGAGCTATTTAGTAGTTGTTTGTTAACGCGTATGGAATTTGGATGCTTTGTATCAACTTACTTGATTTGATATCAACTAGATCGTCAACAGTCATTTCCTCGTTATTAGTCGGGTCTCTGCCATTTTCAGCAATGTATTTTTCAATCAAACTCTTTTCAAATATTCTTCCAGACTTTACTGAGACAACGGGGTGATTAGGTGCGTCTCCAGAAACTGTTGATGGTTGTTTTAATGTGTGAGCAACTAGACATTAATCATGACTTACTAGCACAAAACATGATTGCAAAAAGTTTGTATAAGGAAAAGAAGAAATTTGCTATAACGCGCTCAGATGCTTCAATCTTGAGAAGGATACATCAAATTTTTTCGCTTGATGACGTGACAACGACGAACATTGAGGAGCATGTCGCACAATCAATGGGGACGGAATCAGATGCTGGCATTGAACACAACGTCCAAATGCAAAATGAAATATAACAATGAAAGCAGAAGCGCAACATCATGAAGCTTATCCCAGCCAGTATAAAACGCACTGAAAGGACATGAAGATGAGGAAATTTGAGATTTTACACTGCAAACGATTTGTTTTTAAGCGTTCATTCTGGTGTTTTTCAATTTAGTGTTTCTATGTAACAAAATAATGTAAAATAAGCTATGTAAAAAAAAAAAAAAAAAAGAAGAGATAAAGAATCTATTCCGTTGAAGTTTGCTTCACCATCTTGGACTCAGACTTTGGTGAAATAGGATCAGGAAGAGACAGAATGGCTCTCAATTGAGCATCGGGCTGCTCTTTACGGGGTTTGTCGTCATCGCCAACGTAGATGGACAAACCAGCCGATGCCATCAGGACAGCAATGGTAACTGCCTGAGCATACATACGTGCTTGAACAACCTTTTGTTGAGTTGTAAGATATTTGTTAGAGAAACTATAGCCGAGAGCACCAACCATAGACGCAGCCCATGAAAAGCCTACAACATAATTATTACATCAACGATTGCTCATAACCCAGCACTAAAAAAGACATGTCTTACCAATAAATGACCAACGATTGTCATTTAAATAACGTAACGATCTATCAAAGGAAGACAAATGCTCATCGGGAATGCGTCGTTGCCCTAACTGACCGATCATTTCCTCATCAGTATAACCAAGCTCACGATTCTCATATTCTGTAACAGCTCTATCAGATGCAAACAAGAAACCAGCAGTAGTGGCTATTCTTTTATCTTAATATCAGATATAAACAAGCAAAACAAAATAACTTACTTGAGACAGCCATCAATGATTGCAAAGGTCTGCTGAGTGCTCTGAATTCAGGAGATCTTCGAAATGTCATTACAGTAGCAATGGCACCGATTCCAAGACCAATGGCAGCGCCTTTGATACCACTCTCCAGCATGATTCTCTCGCTAGTCTTTTCTTGCTCTGCGGATAAGATCTTTCCAGACATTTTCTTATGTATTATATTTTAATTAAAAATAAAAAGAGATAAAAATGAGCCTCTAGAGCTATTTATATTGTTTCTCCACGCAGAAACCCCTTCCTTCTCAAGGGTGTTCCATTCATTTGTGGGTGCAGTTCCGGTCCGGCTGCTGTAGCAAACGATTTGCCAAAAAAAAAGTGGCCTGTTTCTTAAAAGTGATTTTATGCGAATGAACAGGGTCGCTGATGCTCAAATTGGCATAGCAACCATTGACATGGATCAACTATTTCCATGGTTTTTGCGCAGCAAGTTTCTAAATTTGATCTATGCTCTTACTTTTTTTGAATAACTTTCAAGATATTATATACAGTGCTTCCCGATTCTGCTTGAATGGAAAGAACTTTGATCCGAGATAGTAAACATGTACTTTATTTAGTGGGTTAACCTTTAGCCATCATATCTTGTTAATATCAATAAATCCACATTCCCTTCTGTAAAATCAACATTGAGGCATATTACCCTCTTCCTTCGTATTTGCAATGTTTACCCTCTGCCCTCATGTTTGCAATGTTGGATGTGTCGTTTAAGCATTCAAAACCTTGCTGTCTGGGCCGTTGTCTGATGTCACTTCATCCATAGGGAGTTTCAAATACGTGGACGCCAGCAGCTCTATAGTTAACAATACGATGCAATTTTCTCTGTGCGTCTCTCTTTCCCTTACGCGTTCCTCATATTCGATAATATGTCTGACGGCAAGCAACCCACTGAGAAAGAATTGCAAGATCTCGCAAAGAAAGTCGACAAGCTTGTATCAAGCAAAAAGGCTCAACAATTGATGAAGAATCCTCCTGCTACCGCTGCTTCTAGTGGAAGAAGCGAAATTGAACAAACCGAGGCCATGAAGGCTCAACTTCGACAAATGATGGAAAGTATGGCCTTGTTGGAAAGAGCTGGTAAAGTCAAATCCTCTGGTAAGAAGGATATGGGAGATCATCAATTCTGGAAAACACAGCCTGTACCTAGTTATGGTAAAATGTGAAAGCTAAAATGTTTCGTGTCTCTTGATTTCTTATTGAAAACTGTAGACGAAAGCATCAATGAATCAGGTCCTGTTGAACCCGACACTCCTTATGAACAGATCAGAAAAGATCCCCTTCCTTTGCCAAAAGAGTTTGAATTTTGCGAAATCAACATGGAGAACGAAATGCAAGTGAAGGAGTTATACGAACTATTGACCATGAATTATGTCGAAGACGATGACGCTCAATTTAGATTTGACTATTCTGCTGAATTTTTGAAATGGTAAGCAAACTCAAGTTAAAAAAGTTAAAAAGAAGGAGAGAGAGAGAGAGAGAGAGAGAGAGATTAGTCAAAAACTAATACAGCAACAAAAGGGCTCTTTTACCTCCCAATCAAAAGAAATCATGGTTAGTTGGCGTTCGTGTTGCTTTAAACAAAAAATTAGTCGCTTTTATCAGTGGTGTTCCTGTTGCAATGAGAACCTATGATGTGTAAGTATAATTTTGAATATACTGTACAGCGGACTAATATTCTTTATTACAGTGTCCACAAATTGACAGAAATCAACTTTTTATGTGTTCACAAGAAACTTAGATCAAAACGTTTAGCTCCTGTTCTTATTAAGGAAATCACCCGTAGAAGCCATCTTGAAGGGGTCTTCCAAGCGACCTATACTGCCGGCGCTGTTCTTCCCAAGCCTGTATCTACATGCCGGTTAGTTTAAAAAGGAGGAAGGTCGCCTCACTCAACGATAGAATACTGAAACACATAATATTTCAGCTACTACCATAGATCTCTCAACCCAAAGAAACTCGTTGAATGCAATTTCTCACGTGTTCCCGCAAAGTCGACCCTTTCTCGTATGGTCAAAAATTACAAGGTGCCTGAGAAGACCAGCACAGCTGGATTAAGAGAAATGCGTGAGGAAGATGTACCTCAAGTACGTGTCTTGTTAAACAAGTATTTGCAAAGATTCGATTTCGCCCCTGTATTTGAAACAGACGAGGATGTCAAACATTGGATTTTGCCTCATGATAAGGTTGTTTGGAGTTACGTTGTTGAGAATTCAGAAAAAAATATCACCGATGTGTTCTCGTTCTATTCTCTTCCCAGTTCAGTCATTGGAAACCCCAAACACTCTACATTGAATGCTGCCTATATGTTTTATTACGCCTTGGACGTGGACGAGCAACTAGACGATACTGAAAAGGATAAGTTTATCACAAAGAGATTGAATGAATTAATGGGTGATGCTTTAGTATTGGCTAAAAAGGTTAGTTTTGTTTGTAAGCTTTATGCAGCGTCTAATGCATTAACTTTTAGGCTAATTTCGACGTCGTGAATACGCTTGATTTAATGGATAATGCAAAATTTGTCCCACAGCAAAAGTTTGGCAATGGCGATGGCTATTTGAACTATTATCTGTACAATTGGAAGTGTCCTGATGTGGCTAGACATAAGGTTGGGTTGGTTATGCTTTAAAGTAAAAACAAACAAATAAAGTATGGTTTTACCTGACTACTCTCAGATGCGTATATAAACGGGAGAAGTTTGTCCATTTTTTGACTTTTTCTCTTTCTTTTGGTCATGAAAAAATGCTACTTGCTCAACCGTTTGAACCTCTCGATCATGAACCATTGCAGCCGAATAAGATGCCTTTCCTTGCACGCTGCAAGTTTTTGACTCAACGTACAAAGAGAGCTTTATGCAGCTTGAAGAACAGAACTCATAATACAACAAGGAGAGGCTTTCCAGCTATTATGTTTCCAGACAATCGTTTTATATTGACTCCTCCACAAGCTCGATCATGGTATTCCGGCCATGGCGGTTGCTATGATCCTTACCTCATGCTTGGTCCACCACCACCACACCCCATGCATTTTCCGCCAATGCCACTTCATCAGTCAATGCCGTATTCAATATGCGTACATTTGACAACATCTTGTCCATCTGAAAAGTGCAACAATCAGTTACATCACCACAGCAAAAGCAGGAAACATCAACAACGAACACACGAAAACTCATCTAGCACAGGATCAACATTATGCAACGAATACCCATCATCATTCAACGACGACGAAAAAGAGCAAATTGAGTATGATTTCCCAAATGATGAATCCGCCCTGTACGTCAAAAGAAAAAGTTTAACCAATATTGCTGCTACACCTTCTACATTAAGTCGTAGCAACAGTGATATTATTCATAACCGCAACCAGCAACACCAACAAAGACGTTCATATTTGCAGCATAGAAGCATTAGCCAAGTTGACATGTACAACTATGATTAAAAACTATATCAACTTGTTTACGCAAAAAATTACTCGTATAATAAATAAAAATCGTTTGTTTGTTACATTACTCGTTTTCTCACGTAAAATCGCTTTCAGATGATCTAATAAAGATCTTTAGATTATAACAATCTTTATGTTACGCTTTGTCTTGCGGGCAAATCAAGTATGAATCGATACCACCCGGCCACTGTATGACTTGGATAGCATCTAACTTGAGATGACAGACAAAAGAAGCCTGGAGACAACTACGACGTTTGGTAACATGTCATTTGTATCTTGAATAGAGCAAGTACATTCCAAATGAAAACAAGGCTTTATTTATATAAACGACATTGAGTGCTATTTAAGGCATTTAGAACAGGGCATGAGAAAGAACAATCGCAATGAATAAACGATATTGTGTGATATCCTATACAAAACAAGTGATCACATATTTTAGATCTTCCTCTGTTTATATCAAACAAAAAAAAAGGGGGGGCTTACTTAAATTCATGCGCAAAAGATCACCTAAACAAATGAAACATGACAAAAGAGTAGTATTTCATCAAAAAGATTCCTCTCAACCACTTGGAGATAATGTAGAAAAGCAACCGATCTTTTCGATAGCTTTTATTTCGATGCATTTCTTCATATCAGTACGCTACTTTTTCATGAACACTAATGCAAGATATCATACGTGGTAAAACGAAACGCTGTAATCGAACACGGTTAGTATTTGTAGGGCTGCTGCCCAATTGTCAAGGAAAAGCCTATAGTAGTTACCATATCAGTTTAATTGTCAGTATTCCTACTGCAAACATTTGCAGCATTTTATGCTTAGTTGTGCCGGTACCATGTTAAACGGTATTGATTTTACACGCTAAACGTTGCTAGATGTTACTGATACCTGATAGTACTACGTATATAGCAGAGTAACATAAATCCTCTCATCTTGAATGCTTCAAAATACTGTGAAAAGGAGCAACGACCACTCTGTGAAGGGATGTTTTATTGAGTATTGGCTATGAGGAGAAAATGATGTTCTTTAAAATCAATTCTGGGACATAAATCCTTCACATTTGACCAAGTTTTAGTCAGAGCCCTATTACATGATGCGAACTTTTGTTTTCTTTATGACATTGTTGTAGGCACGAAGATTATTATTGCCAGCTTGCATCAAAAAATTTGTGTCTTCACATCAATTCGCATCTACTCGATCAATCTGTTTTCATTATTATGCGACATTTTTAGCTATTGAATATAGCGAGTATATGATATATATAGGACAAGATGTGTAGTAGAACTTTGTATGCGATTACAATCAATCGAATGTGCAAACTTTTAGAAGCTTGATACAGAGGGGCAGATGGGTTTGGCAAATACGTCACGAAGCTCATTGTGATACATGATTAAACAAAAAGGAAGCTGTTCTTCACTTTGACATAATACCGTATATGAATATATTTGTATGTGTATAGAGGCACCCCATAGCATTTGTCTACCACCCCCCTTCCTTGTGGATTCTTAATCAACTGTATTTTCATTCTCTTCTTCTTTTTCTTTTTTTAGTATTTTATTTTAACCCAAGTATTCTATCAAAGGAAAAAAGGTCGAGGAAATTATGCCAGCACTGGAAACCGAGGAAATATCCACAGCCACAGTAAGTTTACAAATGTACACGTATAATGATTTCAACTTGACATTTTTCTCTTGTATTATTTAGCAAGAAGAGGTTAGTTGTCTTGCAAATGAACAAGAACATAAATCAGGTACAAATAAAAAGACAAGTTTCATATAAATGATTGGCCCTGTCTTAATGTATGTTTTGCAGGAGCTTTGGATGACACGTCGTTAGTGAACAGCGGAGAAAAGGTTCGAAAAATTCAGGGGGATCGGAAGTAGGAGGGAGAGAGACTGATGTATGTTGTAGAATGATGTTGAGGCACCACTACTCAGTAGAACACTGGCTTTGATCAAACCTGATGCTATGAAGGCAAATCGTAAAGACGAGATTATAAGTAAAATCGAGGAAAATAAGTTCACCATTGTTCAGGAACAACAGCTGTTGCTTTCCAAAGAGAAGGCCGGTTTATTTTACAAGGAGCATGATGGAAAGCCCTTTTATCAAGGTCTTACAGACTGGATGAGTAGGTATGTATAGTATATAAAAAGGTGCTGCAAACGCTGTGTTACCAGAAATGCAGTACATTACTGTGCTTTTTGTTCGCGATGAAAACGTATATGCAGTTTGCTAATATGTAAATATACACTTGTTAGTGCGCCTATTTATGCGATGATACTTGAAAAGCACAATGCAGTTCAATCCTGGAGAGATCTTATGGGGCCCACAGATTCGAACAAAGCAAGAGATATTGACCCCAACAGGTAACTATGGCTACAAACAAGCATAATCATACACTTGTGTTTATAATGATGTGTAGTATACGTGCACTGTTTGGTGCAGATGGATCTCAGAATGCCACCCACGGCAGCGATAGTCAAGAAAGTGCAGATCGTGAAATTGCTCTTATTTTTGACAATGATGACAGCACTGAAAAAGCGGCATCTCACGTTCCTGAGACTCACGGCCTGGTTGATGAAGTCGATGCCCATGGTGCTTGCAAGCCTGAAACAGCTTCCGGAGCCGAAGACGAGAACCAGCAAAACCAATCTTACCTTCCTGAGGTTATAAAAACACCAGATTTTGGTTACAACAATGACACAAAGAATGTTGCTGACGCTAATGTTGAGACAACAGTAAATATTGATCATCTCCAGACGGCAGACGTGGTATCTTCAGAGGAGCATATAATTGACTTGTCTCAAAAAGACGATGTCCAAGCTTTCAATGTTATTCCTGAAAAGACTGTCGAGGCTCCTGCAATCATTGAGCAAAAAGAAGCAGTTCCTACTTACCAAGGTGTTGTCAGCTTAGATGCTACGATCGATGTAACCTTACAAGAAACTGCTGCTGTTACCAATGTCGCACAACCTGATGCCACCACGTCCAGCACAGATATCTTAAGTAACATCAAGGAGGATGCCACTTCTCCTAACGATACCAAGCAAGCAGAAGCTAATTTCGAACCTATTGAAAATACCCCAATTTTAGAGCAGCAAGAAGTGATCGAGCATGAAACTGTCACATTAGACAGTGTAGATTTGGAACAAGAGTCTAAAACAAAGAACCTTGAAGCTATCATTCATTACGAGTCCAAGACTGTTGATATAGAAGCCAAGCCTAATGTTGACCAGGAGCCTATTGACGCTGTTCAAGACACCGAGGAAGCCAAGAATTTACATGAAAATGACGTTGTGGTGGAGGCGCCTGTTGCAATTGCTACAGCTACAGAAACAAGCCAGGACACCAGCAAGCTGGATGTGGAAGAATCCATTGTCGATTCTGGCAATGTGGATGAGCAAGCGAAGCAGGACGAGTCTGCTAATGATACATCTGCGATTATCAACCAAAGCAACGAAACTTCCAAAGAATGTGTTACTACTGACAATGTTGTCTGTGCTGTTATTGACATCAACGCCGCCACTACTATTGCTGTTACAAATCAAGGAGATGACGAAAGTGCCGTTGTTTCTGGTGTCACCTTTGAGGAAAACGAGGTACAAGCAGATGTCGTTGTTCATAATGATGAGAAAAATCCCACAGCTGTTACAACCATTGAGCATGCAGACATCGTTCAAGATGTCAAATCGGTAGAGTGTGTAATTCAAGAAAATGGAGCAGAAGAGGTATAAAGTATCATATGAATAAAGTGTAACCTGTTACTAAACAAATTGCATTTGCAGGGCGATCCTATTTCAACCACTCTCACTACGGCCACCACCACTTTGTCTAATGATGATAGTAATGGCCAATTGTCCAAGAATTCTAGTGTAACCGAGAAGAACCAAGTTAAGGAGGAAACAACCAAGGAGACAAATGTTAGCAAGAAGCAACCTAAACTTAGAGCCCCTGGTGTTGCTTCCACCGCTACCCGTAATAATAACAGTGCTCGTCCTGCTAATAGTACTGTTGCCACTCCCACTGCCACTGATAAGAAAAAGGCTATCACTAATACAGGTATCAAAAAACCTGCCCCTGCCATTCCCAAAAAACCCGCAGAAGGAGATGAAAAGCCTAAGGCCAAGACCAGGGTTCCCAGATTTGCATCGCTTTCTCAGCCCAAAAAGAAGCCTGATCAAGACGATAATGCTGCTACTATCGCAACGGACGTAAAGACAAAGAAGGCAAGCACGAGCACTAGATCATTGGTTTCTAGATTGACAGCACCGACTGCAGCCAGTGCGCGTAAAAAGATATTGTCTGCTGATGATGGAAGCACACTTTCTTCCAAACCAGCTGATCTTGTTCGCCAAAAAAAGGCAGCCGCAACCACTACCAAAAAGGTACCTTCTTCCACTGCTCCTGCTACTGCTGCTGCTACTGTCACTGCCACTGGTTCACGTGGATCAAAGACAGCTGCTTTTAGCAAGCCAAGCATTCCTGTTCCTGCCACGGCAACTAAAAAGCCAAGTACTACCGCTACTACGACTTTAGGAGAAGCAGAAGGAAGCGTACGTCGCACATCACCTCCAACCTCTAAAACAGTAACGGAAAAGGTATAGTTTCTTTCTTCTGTTTATATACAGACATGATTCTATTTATTTATTTATTGTTTATATGGCTATATTTATAGGTTGGCCGTACTATTAAACGCACTACACCAGCAGGTACCCGTGCAACAGCGTCTGGACTCCCATCTGCTACGAATGGTAAATCCAGCACCAGAAAGGAAACTTTGTCAACTAATGGATCTAAACACAAGAAGAGTGTACCAACAGCTGTCAAGAAATCTACCACCAACACACCCATCACCCCCAAGGCTGCGAAAACTGACGCTACTTTGATTAATGCTACAACTACCACTGCTACCACATCCTCCGCTTCTTCTGCCTCATCGGCTTTAGCTAGTACTTCTACTATTAGCTCTTCCTTGAATTGCCATACAACCTCTGATGACTCGGAAGCCAGTAAATTAGCAGAGTCACCTGGTGATGGCGCTGAGGATAAGAACCAAGAGAACGAGAAGAGTCCAGAACAAGTACAAGATAATGGCAATAACATTAATGATGCAGATTCAGAATTAATAAATGAAATTAAGGTCACTGTTGCTTGCAACAATGAACAAAATGAGAAGGCAACAGCAGTCGATTCCAACCAAGACAATCAGCAAGAAGTCAAGAGTCTCGATATTATCACCAAGCAGCCTGATGATGTGGTTATTGTTGAGCCATCACTCTCGGCAAACAAAGCTTCTGATGCTGAAGTGGCTGCCATTACTACCAAATTAGAAGTTAAAAAGCCCCAAATGGCTTCTCTTCGTAGTAAATTTGAAAATCTCAACAACAATACTAACACTAATTCTTTCAGCCATTATCAACTACACACGACTTCTTCAAAGGAAATTCGTTCAAAATCACCAAATCGTATCTCTGATATGATTAACCGTTTTCAATAAATGAGCATGTAGCACCATTATAATATGATTGTACCTGGTTTTTTTTTATTTTTTTATTTTACTTTAAATTTTTTAAAATGCCTGTTGGTAACTTTAAAAACAAAACTTGTGCAATCAGAAAGCTTCAAAAAGCATAATGTAACATTCGGATATAAAATTGACAACATATGCCATTCTTTTAGAAGTGGGCTCATTTCAGAAAAGAAGGGGGGGGGGGATGGGAGAGGTGATTGTGTGATCTGTCGTTTTATTTTTCACATTCTGTGCCTGGTTGCTATAGATACATACGTCTTTTTACTGGGGGTAAGGGTGACACTACTTATTTTTCTCTTTATGGTGCATGCTGCTTGTTAAATTCATTGCAGATTGGAATAAAAAAAGCCTCCCTTACATCATGTCAATGTATACATGACATTTATACGGAATAAATATATACAAACCGGGAATCATAATGAGATGCAGATCCTTTTTCATGATATGATTGAAAAAGGTAAAGCATATTTATTTTTATACATACAGCCTTGTTCAACGCACCACCATGACAAAACGGAGTGCTAATACTGAGTCTGGGGGTCAAGAAGAGGCCAAAAAGAAGAGCGAAAGACGTACATGTTTTCTTTTTTTAATTTATTTTGTTATTTAATCAAGGGGTATTATATAAAACGATGAACACAAGACGATTATTTCAGTTGATATCACCCACATTAAAATCAACAACAACAAGAACGAGGGTTGCACTTGCTTCTCATCACCCCACAAGCAAATTCTATTTGTCTACCAGCTGTGCTTGGCGTAGTATGGCACAAGACAAAAAATGTTGGCAATGCCAATCGACAAACAAACCTTCTGCATTATTTTGCGAAAATAAAGTATGCAAAGTTATCCAACCCATCCCTGCTCAACTGGATTTTTATCACTTGCTTCAAGCAGGGCAAGGAAAAGACAAGTAAGTCGTTGGATTACTCATCAAAAAAAAAAAAAAAAAAAAGGGTTTGCTGACCAATATTCAAAGGGATATACCAACCTTCAGCATTGATTTGAAGGCCATGAGAAAGCAGTTTTTGTTGTTGCAACAAAAAGCGCATCCAGACAGCTACTCACAGGCACCCAAGGTATACACTTTTATAATGTTTACCAATTGCGTAATCAACATTTTAGTAAAATGTTTGTACGATATAGCGAGAATTGGACTATGCTCAGTTGCAATCTTCCGTCATCAACAAAGCATATCACACCCTCAAAGACCCTCTTACTCGTGCGCAGTACTTACTCAAGGGGCAGGGTATTCAAGTGAACGAAGGTGACTCATTAAGCGACCCTGAACTGTTGATGGAAGTCATGGAATTTAGAGAAGAGCTTGAAGAGGCAACATCTGAACAAGATTTGGAGCGATTGAAAGCACGGAACGATGGTGAGTTGAATGAAATTTCTTTCAGCAGGTATTAACCAGCATCGTAATGTATAGAAAAATACGCTGAAACTGTGCACAAATTACAGCTGGCATTTGACAAAAATGATTACAATTCAGCAAAGGATTTGGCCATTGAATTGCAATATTTGAACAGCATAAAAACTGCAATTCTTGAATGGCATCAATAAATAAACACTTTTTGTGTTTGTTTATTTGCTCGACTTGATAAACTGCCCACACTCTAATTTTTCTTGTTGCTCCTTGAACAATGCATTTTACATTATCTGTTTTTGTAAAGATAGAAATAAAGAGACCCCCCCCCCTTTTTTTTTCTCTCTTTTAACAACTCACCCGATTCCTATTCATTTTAGTACATGTTTCACAAAAAACATGACAAAAAAAAAGACCGTAAAAAGGCCCTCTTTCTTTCCGTTCTTCACTTTCTTTCTTTCTCTCTTTATCTTTTTTTCCCCTTTTTTAAAAATCTTTTAACTTACTCTTCCAGTACAAAAATAAAAAAAGCATAGAAAATAATAAAAAAAAATAAAAAAAACTGCCGCAAACTATGGCTACAATAGCAATCAACCAAAGACGTCCATCCGTTGGAGTAGTTGCGACCGCGGAAGCTAATTTCAGCGCATCACAGCCACTACCACCCTCGCCATCTCCCTTGAGACCTGTCAACACATCGACAGCAACAACGCCTACCACATCCACTGGTTCAGGTTCATTATACCACCTTTGTCGCTCAGTATTGGACAAATTGTCCACCATCGACGGCATGCAAATGTATTTAGAAAAAGATACCACCTCAGATCCGCTTTCAAAGTTGACAAAGATCTGTCGCCAAGGATTTCCGCTTTGTACTCTTTACAATGCGCTGAAACCTGTCAAACCCCTGAGTGTAGACACTGATCCCAACTTGAACGCTCTCAATTCTTGCAAAGCAAACGTTTATCATTTTATTGTTGCATGTATTCGTGATTTGTCAGTTCCAGAAGAAGAGATGTTTACTATTTCAGATCTATTTCAAGACGACACTACCGGCTTCGTCAAGGTAAAAACGGCTCGTTACACTATATGTCTACCGTGCTGACCCCTTTTTCTTGCTTTTCTAGGTCGTAAATACCATTAATAGATTGTTGCTTCTGTTGGAAGATCGCGGCATCATTACCGTAAGATCGCCCAATAGGAATTCAGATACCACTGACCCAAATCCAAAAAATACACGCGACAAGGTTGTTTTGGAGTTGTTGGAAACAGAACGTAAATATGTACAAGATATGGAAATTCTTCAGGTACTTTTTTTTTTATTATTATTATTATTTGTGCCAAATGTCAACATCAACTAACACACGTACGCACAGAATTACATGCGTGAATTGCAGACTCAAAAGATTGTTTCTGCTGATACCGTCCATTACCTTTTTGGTAATTTAAACGCATTGGTTGATTTTCAACGTCGTTTTTTGATACAGCTTGAAGAAATTGCCGAAAAATCGCCAGAAGAACAGCGCATTGGACAGCTGTTTCTTACAGCCGAAGAAGCTTTCTCTGTTTACGAACCTTATTGTGCCAATTACTATTCAGCACAAGATTTGGTAGTGCAGGAAACACCTCGCTTACAAAAGCTAGCGGAGATCATCAACCCTATTTACGAACTTCCTTCCATGCTCATTAAGCCGGTTCAACGTATCTGCAAATACCCTCTCTTATTGCAAGAATTGGTAAAAAGCACAGACAAAACATGGCCACACTACCAAGAAACACAAGCTAGCGTCGATGCAATCAAAAGAGTGACCGAAAAAGTCAACGAAACTCAACGCCAGCATGAAAACGTCCAAGCTGTACAAGAGCTCAAAAAGCGCCTCGACGACTGGAAAGAGCTAACCTTGGATGGCTACGGCAATCTCATGCTGCAAGACAAGCTTATCATCTCCACAAACGCTACTGAAAGCAACGAGCGTGATTTACACGTTTTCTTTTTTGAAAAAGCTTTGCTGTTCTGCAAAGAATCAAAAGGAGGCAACCTCTTGGCCAAAAGCAACACTTTGTCTATCAACAAGAAGAAGCGTCGTGGCAGTTTGGTGCCTAAATTCATCTTCCAGACTTCAAATATGGACAACATGAATAGCAAATGCTGCAAGAACGGCGTCTGGTGTCTCGTCATTGATTTGAGAAACAGTGAGCTGGAACAAATTTCGCTCAAGTTCAGAAACGAAGAACAACTGAAGCTCTGGACATTGACATTAACAAAGGCCGTTCAAAAGGCTATCGACGCTGCAAATGAAAATGAGCAGTTGTTATCGAACCGATTATCTTCAACTTACACCGACGGTGAAGACGAAGAAGAATGCGAAGATGAATTCTTTGACGATGAAGAAGACGACTATCAGCAGCAGCAAAGATCACGCAGCAACTCTTTCAACCAGCAGCCTGTGATTCGCGGTAGATTAGGCCCAACCCAAACCTCTACTGCTGCTCATCACGATGTATACAATCCCATGGGACGACCTTATCAAAACGTACCTGGTATGAACTTGTCTCCATTACCTCGTACAAATTCAAATCTGTCGACATCTCCTCCCTCTTTGCTCAATTGCAGCTACTACCCCGCCTCTCCTCCTCCATCTCACCCATCATCACCCACAAGCTCGTCTCGTGTTTCTAACGCCAGTACCAGCTCCGCTACTTGGCATCGTCATGAAGGTCTGACAGATATCGCAACCAACTTTTTAGTAGGTGATTACACTCCTGAAGATTACCATCAGCATTATCTGTTGCAGCAACAAAAGCAGCCCTTCCACCAACATTCATTGGTGTCAAATGGTCGCTCTCAATCCCACTCAGTTGCTGTCCCTCATCACTCGAGTTCCAGACCCTCTCTAACTAACAACCAGAACCGTCTCCGCTCTCAAAGTAGTCCAAATATCATGAAAGATGACAGCCCTAGTCATACGGTTGCCATGACACCGTCTTCTTCCACTGCGACTTCAAGCACTGAGTCCACAGCTCCTGGTACACCCACTATGAATGACATTCCACAGTTGCCCATTCGTATGCCCAATATGAAGCCCACTCCTTTGGATCTTTCTCGCTCCCATTATCAATACCAACAAGAGATTATCTCACCCCCGCCAATGATGAGATCAGTTGCTTCTACACCTAGACTTACGGATATCGCTTTATCTCATGGCACGCCCCCTTCCCCTGGATCGATCAAGATCAAGCTTAACTTTAGCGAAGGCATCTATGTGATTGTGACCAACCTTGAAGTTACCTTTTCTGAATTGATCGAAAAGGTCGACAAAAAGATTCGTCTCGTAGCCAACCTTAAGCCAACTGATCTTTTGAGATTGAAGTATCAGGATGAAGAATGTGATTTCATCACCATCAACTCTGATGATGATGTCCAGATGGCCTTTGAAAGTGGCGGTATCCACAACACGGTCAATCTGTTTGTCAGTCTCTAACCTTCGCTTCCTTTTTTTTTATACATATTATATGATCCTTCCCTTTCTTTGTTTCATACATTCATTTCCCCCCTCCCACCAATATATGCCCCCCCCCCTCCACTCCCCACCTCTTCCAATTCCAGTTATTCAAATTGTTTTTTTTTATTTTGTATGTTATTGTAAAACTCTGTCCCTTCTCTTCTTACATTCTTTCTTATTTGACCTTCCTTCGTTCTGTAAATATCATTCTTTCGTTTTTTTTGCAACTCTCTTGTTTTATTGTCTTTCTTTTCTTTTGTACCTTTTTTCTTCTTCATATCAAGGTCATGTAAAAAATAAAAATAAAAATGTGTTTTTAGACGAACAAATTATATAAACAAACTTGTTATTTTTTACCTTGTCGAACTTTTGTTTGTCCCAAGCTATATACTTGATAAACATGGGCTTAGATTTGATGGATTTTGGGGTACGTTATCCTTATGGTTTTAGTTGAACACATTCATATTTACCTCGCAAGACATGTATAAATAACCTTTTCACTTGGAATACATGTTTTAAGTCAATAAACACGTCCCTTTCCATTTAAGCTCACGCTTCACGATTTAGTACTTTAAGGGGCATATCTTGAGAAATAAACATTTGCCACCACTCATAACGACATCAAACAATTTCTCTCGATCCCCAAATACTATTCGTTGCGCTGAAAAGAATTTTTTCATTTCTTGGAATTTCTAATATTTTTGCCTTATGGTACCTCATGAATTGGACAATAATTGAACTTTGACCTGAAAAAACAAAGATTTTTATTAAGCTACATCTTAATACAGAACGCTTTTATATACTCAAGCTTTGACCTAAAATTATTCAATTGCGCATATTATGCAGCTTTTGCGAAAAATGTCTTTTTTTTTTAAAAATGTAAAATTGCAACCAATTTCACACATAAATATTTTTTAAATAGCAGCAATAGATGCGCATCAAAAATCACAATAGAACTCAATTATTTAACTAGCAATAGTTAATTAATACTCTCTTCAGATAATTTAAAAAATAAGCTTTTTTTTTTTTTGCAAATGCCATTTTTTTCAATAAACTGGGACCTGATAAACGTAAAGAATTTAAACGCCGTAGATCAAGAAGGGTTATATTGCTTGATCTAATCGTACGCAAGGTAACTTCATTGATTAGAATTTAGTGTTTGTGTATCAAAAAAGACACAAATCTAGACCGTATCTTTGATTACCCACGACGGATTCATTGTCATTGAAAACATACATTTTGGGTTGTGCCAAACAAAAGAATTGGATCTCTGTGACACAAAATGTGTGATAAAAAAAAGGCAGATTCGCAAGAAGTGAGTTGAACACGTCTATTATTTCATTAATGATTGACATCAAGAATCTACACCTTGGTTGATACTATATTATGTTTTTCTGTTTCATTCTAGCATAAGGCTTTTGCCGCATACACGAAGGTTCCTTGGTTTTCGTTTCTTTTTAAAGAGCTGAGGCCTCCTGGGTCTGTCAGACTGAGGCAGCTTCTTGATAACGTGGAATAATGACTCAAAGTCATCCGTTATTAACGGGAGTCCTGAAATATATTGATGGGAAGGAAAGGTACTTTGAGATATGATCATATTGGACATATCATTGTAGCTGCTCGCCAGTTGCTTGTTATTATTTCGAGTGTCCTTGCATATTTACCTGGGAAGTATAAATGTAATAGAGTCGCTTATTTTTATTTTATTTTTTGGTAAATTCGTTTTCTTTTTCTTTCAGTTAACTTCATCAGCAAGATAAAAGTGGTGCGGGTCATTAGTGTGTCAAAAACTTACTAGCTACAAGTATCCGTGAAGACAATGGTATCATGTAAATCAAGTCTCATAAATATAATTGACCTCAAGATATTGAAGATATGCTTGGTGATATACTAATTAAAAAAAAAAGAAATATATATTTGTCTGCATTATAATCTTGTCGAGTAACTAACTTCTATAAATTGTTGTACTATGAAAAGTTTATCTATCTTTCTGAAAATCATATTTAGTGATAGCACTAAAAAAAAAAATCTAATCGTATCAATTAAGAATAAGTCCTTGTATTAATGCTTTTCCTACGTGCTTAAATAAAGAATATTTGTAACATTTTCTTAATCATTAGTTTGGCCAAATTATTTGTAAAAGCTGGGGCAAAAAAGTGGGCCGGAAGCAGACTACTAATTTTATAAACGTGAAAACCAGACAGCATGGGAAATCCTTTTCCCTCTCATTTATTTTCGGATTACATTATTCACATATATAAAGAAGATGATTCGGGGTATAGTTTTTTCTCTAAATTTTTCTTTTTCAATCTGCAAAAATGGAGCCTGCTACTCGAATATTATCAAATGAGTCCACTAAAAGCTATCTAGAGAGAGAATTGATCGTCTCTTTGAATGACAATGGTCCGATGATTGGACCCACCCTGGAAATGATGGATTCCTGCCATCCCAACGATGAGAAATTTCAAGATCAAGAGCAAATTGGACGCTGCCAATCATCAAAATCATCATCGTCATCCTCGAGCACTACGAAAAATACTGTGGTTGCAGGGAAATCCAGTAGATTTCGTCGATTATGGTGTATGTCAAAAGATAATTCTGATCCCAAACAGTTTTCTAAATACAAAAAGAATATGATTTTGAGTGTCGTAGCCATTGGAGGTGCCATGTAAGTTTCAATTATAGCGATATCATTAACCCGATTTGATTTCTTACATACATAATGACAGATCACCCGTATCTTCTACTATTTATGTAAGTCCAATGAAAACGAATGGCCTCGAGTGTGTTGTGATCTCAACTGATACTTATAACATATAAACATTAGTATCCAGCATTGATCACAATGCAGAATGCATTTCAAACAACAGATACAACCATGAATGCCTCATGTAATTATGTTATAATCTATTGTATGAAGCCTGTATTGACTCCAATATCTGTGATATAGTATCTATTTTTACATTTTTCACAGCTTTTTTTGTAAGACGTATACACATTGTTTATCATCAAGTGATTTAATTCGAAGATCTAACCTGTAAACTTCAATGCAGCCATTAGTTTGGGCAACCTTTAGTGATTTATTTGGTATTGATATGCTGCTGCTTTATTGACGACTGCGTTTATACTGACAGCTTGAATAGGTCGAAGACGGATCTATATTATTTCTTTCTTCATCTCATTTGTTGGAAGCGTATGCTGTGCATTGTCTGTCAACGCAGAAATGTTTATTGTTTTCCGAGCCTTCAGTGCTGTGGGGTCATCATCGGCAAGTATAGTATAAATGACTTTTGTGTATCCCTGATGAGCCGAGTGACTAATAAGTCAATTGCCATGGTTTAGGCCATGTCCATGGGGGCAGGCACAATCGCAGATATTTTTGAGCCTCACGAAAGAGGCAGAGCATTTGCGTTTTATACATGTGGACCGTTACTAGGTCCTGCCATTGGGTAAATGTATTTGTCAAGCGTTTTGTACCTGGGAAACTTGACTGACTTTAATATTATCCGTGTGCGTTTAGGCCAATTATCGGCGGTTACTTAAATGAAGGTCTTGGTTGGAGAAGCACATTTTGGTTCCTGGCAATCTTTGTCTTTTCAACATGGTTAGGGATCATATTCTTTCTCCCAGAAACTTGGAGAGATAGTCCGCCCACCGCCCCGACAGCAGCAATTACCGAGAAACCCATCAGTCATAGTTCAGACAATACAGAATATCCCGAAGAAACATTAGACAAAGACATTGAAGCACAAAATCCCAAGCAAGCAGAAACAATTGTGCAGAAAAGATCTCGATTTATAAATCCCATTGGTGCTTTAAAGTTGCTACGGTTTCCCAACATTGCTCTGGCTGTTACATTTGTAGGCATTTTGTAAGTTTTGGAAAACACACCTTACGCCAACATACTGTAATTCTAATCGTATACATATACCCCTCAAGATTCTTTGTATTATATTTAAACAGCACGAATTTCACAAGATCCTACACTCTTCAATACGGGTTTAGCTCTGGTCTTGTAGGTGTTTGCTATCTGCCGTCTGCGGCTGGGTCCATGGTGGGCGGCATTATGGGTGGTCGAATGTCTGATAAGACTTATAGACGCAATGTAGAAAAAGCCAAAGAGAAGGAGGAGGAAGTGCATCCTGAAATGCGTCTTGGTGGCTTCTTTTTCTATGCCTCCATGGTACTTCAGTTGGTAAGTTTTGTCGCTTATGGCTGGTGCCTTGAAGAAAACGTTCATTTCGCATATGGACTTGTATGCCAATTCTTCCGTAAGCATGCAAAGACAGATCATTGTGTACGTGTATTCTTGATTTTAACAGTGATTATTCTTAGTTGGTCTAGCTCTCATGTTTCCAAATGTAACTCTTAGTGCATACATGGTTGACTGTTTCCGCAAGCAAGGTGCCTCAGTTACTGCTTGCAACAACTTTGCTCGGTACATCATGGCAGGTGTTGGCTCGCTAATTGCTTCTGATATCGCAAGAGCCATGGGAAACGGTCCGTTATTCACGTTTTGTGGTTGCTTACTCTTAGTTTTCACTATTAATTTAGTCCTTATCAAAAGATATACCCTCAAGTGGGCTGCCCTTAGAAAAGCTTTAGCTTAGATTTGTAATATATCACCTTAGAAAATCTCAAATACTACAAATAGTACAGTATATTCTGCAAAAGGCAGCGCCTTTTACGAAAGCTTAAACTTCTGATCTATGTATATCACAGCTTCACTGCCTAGCAGAGTAGCCATTTCAATCGTTCAATAAATCAGTTAGCCCTGTTTCATTGACACAAAAGCCTCTGAATTATATCTCATCAGGATGAAAGATTCTTTGATATTGCAGCTACATCCATCTTGAGTATTGCACTGGATCAGTCGAGTAGATCTGTGACTGTAGCAGGATGAAGGTACCATTCAGTAGGTAATACTTTTTTTTGCCCTTCCTTTTGAAAAAAAAAAAAAAAAGTATCTTTTTTCTGCTCATCACTGTCAACTCTATCTTTTCGTATAGATTAACATAAAAATACAGACATATTATAATGACGCAGATTCTGGGTGTATTGCGAGGAGCAAACTATAATACTGACCAATTCGGTAAGTTTAGTAAACATGTGTCAAAAACCAACTAAATTTTTCGATTTTAGTTTGCTCCATCATGGAAAACAGAACTCATCGCATTGGTAGAAATGCCAACAGGTTAGATATATAAATTTTTGTATTTCGTATTAAAAAGAATAATATTTACATATATTTCAACTTTTGCTACTCTTGCAGCGACATTTGCATTGATCTCGAGATGATTGCTGATCAGCATTGCTTTGTCACATCTGTAATTGTCGAGAAAAGGACATGCTGTTGCACGCGTTTCTAATATACAGTTACAATTAGATGACCAGTCAGCACAACATATACAATGTCTATCTTACGGTAAGCTTGAAAGATGATTTGAGGATGATGAATTGACATTGATATATGCTCTTGTAGGATACGAGCCAGAATGGCACTTACTGTAAGTGTTTAATTAAACATTTTAATAACAGCCAATTCATATTATCAAACGATAGTGAACGGGTCTTTGATTGGGTTCAACAAAACTGTGCTTCTTTACACTGGATGCATCATTTCGTTTGTCTCTGGCCATATCAGTAAGGAAATTGAGGAGGAATTGCTGTTCAAGAGCTAAACATTTGTGTAGATTTCTTGTATATCCAAAGTAACAACGATGATAAAGACCCCACTGAATTCAAAAAAGTACATGTGCAGCCTTGACAAATATTTGCCAGGCACATTCTTACGGGTTCTTTTTCATATGTAGGCATTTCAACCAGGTTACTTGTACTATCCACACATCCAGCAAAATAAGGACGAAGAAATTGTGATCAGGACCACCAGCAAATTAATAGGATACGGTGCTCAGGCTTCAATTGTCTTTGCACATAGTTTGTCCAGACCCAGTTACCAGCTTGCATGCAAATACTACAGAACAAACGGATCGCGCTACGAATCACCTTCGTTGAAGTCGTTCATATCTGAGATGGAGATGCTTAAAGGAAATCGACATGCAAGTGTATAAAGCTGTAGCAGACTCTTTCGATACGTGACTAAATATGCTACTATAGCCCAATGTCCTTGCTCTTGTTGCAAGCCATGAAAATGACGAAGGAAAATTCGCATACTTTCCGTTGTAAGTTTTGCACATGTTCAGCATATTGCAGTTTCAACTGATGCATCGATAATTTCGCCTTTTATAGATATCCCGGTGGTACATTGCTGGATCGATTACAAGACAATTTCAGAAATGACGTCCGAATGAGCGAGAAAAATGCGAGTTTCCTTCTTCGGCAGCTACTGTCAGGACTAGAGGTAATGTGATTCTCGCTTGATGTGAATTGATAGATACTGATTTGCATTTAATTGTAGTATTTGCACGACAGAAACATTATTCATTGCGGTAAGTTGCATTCAACAGACATGCATAGCGTTCAGATGTTAATACCATCAGGCACTCCTAGATCTCAAAGTATGATTAAATATTTGCGTACCGTGTATCTATACTAACTACGAAATGCACAAACATCTATAGCCTGAAAATGTCTTGATAACCGAGCGTCATTTCAAGCGACCCAGACTTGTCATTGCTGACTTTGGGCTTTCCATGCACAAATCTCAAAGCCCCACCTACTGGAGGTCTGATTACGGCACAGCAAGGTAAGACTACCGAGTATTTCGCACGTATATGATTGCAATTTACCAACATTTCCATAGTTACCATTCCCCTGAGATGATTCGCTTAAAGCCATTTGATGAAAAGATTGACAGCTGGGCAGCTGGTATTCTTTTTTATTGCATGCTGACTAACCAACACCCTTTTCCGAGCGAATTAGACCCAATGATTGCTGACCAAAACGCCATATTAGAAAAAGAACCAGAAATAACAAACAACCTGCTCGGTATATCACCAACTTGTATGCAAATAAAACTTAGTAACATTGCGAGTATACACTGACAAAGTATGTATATTTTTATATATAGCTAAAAACCTCGTTATGCGTTTACTGGAGAAGGATCAATCAAAAAGGTATACAGCAAAACAAGCCAACAAAACGCGGTGGCTATTTATTTATTGGAAAGATAATAATGCCGTACAAGAGTCTTACTTGTCTGAGCGACAGTACTGGTTTCATGATGGATCTGACAAAAATTCAATGAACACAACGAAAGAACGGTTCTCATATCACTTTGACGATGATGTAGAAAACGTCGAATTCATCATTAAACGTCGAGACCCTATCGATGAAAGCACATTTCTCAGAGGCGAGCAAGCTATTTTCGATCCTGATCGCCATCAAGAATTAATCCACAAAATCAATGTTTTCAAGGATCCCGAGGGTCAACTGGCAAGTTTCTTATCCACTGATTGAAAAAGTAGTATAGCTCACCCTTTCGATATGTTGACATATTATCTTATTATTACGAATGTATTCCCCACACATCTTATATCATCTTTGTTGTTAAATAAACACAAATAAGTAGTACCATTTTATAGTTAAAGCAACAGGTGCTTGTGCTTTCCAGTTGATTTTTGTATGTAATAGGTTTTGATTTAGGAAGCCATTCATCCAAAAGTATTTTAAAGAAATATATTATATGTATTTGTAGAGGTAGCTATAATAACAGTAGTATATGATAGAAAATGTAATATAAAGAATAGGGTTAAGTTTATAATATCAAGGCATAAAGGTAAGGAAAGTGTGTATACAACTAGGAAGGAGTGAAGGGCAATTT
>MU619240.1:236657-276732 GCA_025201805.1 Parasitella parasitica
TTACTGAGGACGACCAGCGTCAAGGCCAGAAGTGTAAGCACCATTAGAATTGTTTTTATGAAAAGAAGGACGTCCATAATGATTACGGGCTGATGAGTTCATGTTCATGCTGCTATTATCAAGATAACGTTCTTGAGGATCATTCATTCTAGGAATTTGGGTTGATTGATGCCAATTAGAATTGTGTTTAATACCAAAATTTAGCTTGTTATTGTCGAAATCTGGCGGCGCATTGTCATAGATGCGAGGCGGAGGATGGTGGTGTTCCTAAATAAATTACTGTTAGTATACTATAGATGTGTACTTTTAATATCCACTTACATTCTGAAAATAAGGACTAGGCATAGGGTTATGGTTAATGGGTACTGTATGAGTATACGGAGGCATGTTTGAAGCAGATGCAGACGCCATCATTGGAGGATAGACTGAGAAAGGCGGGTATGGATATCCACTGTAGGGAGGAAATCCAAAATCACTGACAGGTGAGTTGGGCAAACTAGTATATCTTTGATTTGGAGATACATGATGGTCAATGGCATTTGATCTACTATTGCTGGCGATGGATGGGGGGACATTTGACCCAAACCTTTCTTCATTCGCAGAGGACATGCTTGTGGACAGTGAAGCAGCCATAGGTACAGGCGAAATATGTTCATTTGAGATGGAGGAATCAGTATCCATGTGCTTGAAACGAGTATGTGAATCAGTGTAGTGACCCGGGCTACGACCACGAACTACCAAAGGAGCTGAAACACATGTAGCCACACAGAAAGGCTCTTCTCTAGGGAAATTTGCATACAAATGCACTGCAATCTCGTAATACTGCTGCGCAGCCCTCCTTTTCCCATTGTTAGCTGTTGCAGTTTTGAATTGCAGTCTTTCAAACGTGACAATGTTGTGATTTGAGCCCACAGAAGCCAAATGAAGATTTCCTCCAGCTCTAACAGGCTTTGGTTCTGGAATCATTTGAGGACCCTTATCTCTTTTGGGTGTATGTTGAACCAGTTCGATTTTTTTGTCATTGTTCATTACACGAGCACACACACCAATAGAAAAGTAATCAACTTGAAGCAATTCCTGTGAATCTGATGATTTCTTTAGCAAGCAAGGTATTTCAGGTCCTTGGATCATGTAATTCATGCCGTGGATATCAAATGTTGAGCTAACTTGAAAGTAATTTCTGCGATAACAAGTCCAATCTTGATCTGCTCTGAAGAAACCTCGATCCATTTTGGCATGCAGTTGTACTTGATAACTATAAAAAAAAAAAACGTCAAAATATTTGTTGTGCTATATAACAGATTAATATATACCTGTTTGATCGATCCATACTGTACAATTCACACAACTGATTTGTGCTGGTAAAAGAGGGCCCCATCTCAAAAGAAAATATAGATTCTGCTCGTCTTCTTCTCACCGTATTAGTACTGGGATAAGGATTCGAATGAAAGGTCGTAGTGGTAAAACTGGTATGCTTTAGTGGAATGGGTGGTCCTCTGCGGATTAAATCGGGTGAAATCGCTAATGAAGAAGATGACGAGTGAGGCGGTGTAGTCGCACTTGACTCTTCAGGGCGCGGAGTCTCTGGCTGCGAGATCGACATTAATCTACAATGTTTCAGATTAATATAATAATTCATGACAAAAAGTAATGAGATCATGACAAGCGCTGCCATGACAACCAAACTGTTAAAGCATAAAACACAACTTACCCTTGTTGTAAGGGCGATGATACCGGCAAGACAGGCTGAGAAAAAGTCTCACTATTCGAAGAGAGTTCTGATTGAGACTGGTATGCCCCATTATATGATGAATAGGGTAAAGTAACATAACTGGTCATTGTATCTAAATGTTTAATCTTGAAATTGCTTTGCTTGTATATATATATCAAGAGTTGAAATGTAATGATGAAAAAGAAAGTAAAAAAAAAAAAAGAGATGTTCAGTAAAATAAGAAGAGAAAAAAGGATACCCAGGAATTTTTTTTTTGTCAATAATATACTGCCCTCAACTAAATACATACACACACACAGACGCACTAAATTCTATCGTTGTTTTGGCTTCATACCGTCAAGACACATGACGAAATAACCCAAAATTTCTCTTCCTTTTCACTTATTATATGCAGACAGAGTAAAGATATAATTAAAAGCTCGAAAAAGCGGATGCCTTACCGCAATGCATAATGCTCAAGTGTGTAAGTTGCATCAAATGAATACAATAAAAGGGATCTATATAAACCTTAGTGTCGTCATTAAAACGTGCTAGTTTACAGGAATTGGCATGACTTTTGCCTTCCTGTCTCTCGCTCTCTTCCTGAGTAAATGTTTTTTCAGAACTTGAAGATGTATGATTTAACCAGATCTAGATAAACCAAATTTATTGCTTGATCTCATAAACGCATTGGGCTCCACATAACTTTTGTATTATTATCCATTTTCATTCACTTTTGTCACCCCGAGGCAATATCAACGAAAAAACTAAAATCAAACAATACGGCACGTGAATGATTACTCAATTTTTTTTTAAAAAAAAAAAAAAAAAAAAAAAAAAAAAACCAAGTGCAGGTGTTTACTGTCAAGAGACTATAAAAGGTATTTCTTACACATTTTGGCGATTGGTCCAATCGCTAACCCAAGTATTGGCGTGGTAATACAATATAAATCTTGCTTGTACCATGATTTTCCCAGGAACTTTACCTATTTAAACTAATTTGCGCGCAATATGATGTATAAAATCCTTGTACTACTGAATTATATTCTGTATAAGGAATGTTTGTGGCTATGGAAAAAGGCAGCAACAGTATCAATTGAAAATTTTGCACGTTGAGAATCATGATACATGACGAAGTAAGGCCCCGCATATAGATTTTGACAAGATGGAATAATATAAGTCTGGATTGCAACTTTTAAGGTATAATAGCACGTTATTTGAAGGGTCGCTTTTATTGATCTGGCTGACGAGCATGCCGTATACGACAGAATAGCAATAGGCTGACGATAATTTCTCAATAAATTGTAACTAATTAGCGTCAACGACGACATGTATTAAAGTGTTATGGCAATGAAAAACATTTTTTCATGTTATTTAGGTAGCTTGAACTTTCCAAATTGGTATAAAAAATCTCGGCAGTTCTTTAAAAAAAAAAGATTCAATTCTGAGAAATCAAGGTGGTTTCACCTAAAAGCGCATAAATCAATTCAATCGGCGTCGAGTGCAAGGGATTATGCGATTTCTAGAAGTGACCCATACAGCATTCTTGTGGATATTATTCCCTCAAAAGTCTTCTTGCTGTTAAAAGTTGGAATCAAGTTACAACAGTTGTCCAAGCGAATAATAAATTTGGGCTGTTTTTTTTGTTTCGTTTTCAATAAAAAGGGCATTTAATGATTAGATTTCTATTACAATTTTAGGGTTAGATTAAACGAAACTTGATCCTGTAGTGACATGTTGTTGCAAATGTTATATATAAAAAAAAAAATAGGTCCAAGATATTGATATATGTGATAGTATCTATAAAACTCTAGGAACGAGGCACTCTCGTCCTGCGTTTCTTTGAAAAAAAATTTGCTTCATTGTCAATTGATTCAATCTTGTCAAGTCTTCTAACCATGTTCTTGGGTATAATCTGTTCCATTGCCAAGAGATCGATGTCACGGGCTTCTTCCTTCTTGAAAACAGACACTGGAACGTTCTCAATGTTTTCGATATCATTCAATTCTTCGTTATCTGATTCTTTCTCGATGTCAGCATTTCTTTTACCCTTATCCAAGTTGATTACAAATTCACTCTCATCATATGCTTCATCCTTAAAGTCGCATTTTTCTTTATCAAGTTCAGCTTCGATGATTTTATGGAAAAGTGCATTCTAGTATGAAAATATGAATAACCCTTTTGGAAAGAAAAGCTCTACTAGTAGAACCAACCTTTTTATCCAGAATATTGTCCATCAAACTCTCTTCAATAGTATCCTTGATGACGACTGTGTGGATATGTGTCTCTTTAAGTTGATTCATACGATGAATACGGGCAACAGCTTGATCCATGGTAGCTACAAGCAGTCGTTTTCAATATCACACTTTGTGCTTACAGTTTAAACATTTTGACATTACCAGGATTCCACCATCTGTCAAGAATAATCATATGGTTTGCTCTTTGTAAATTCAAACCAGCGCCACCTGCTTTCAATGACATGATCATGATTCGGAATCTAGAATCATGGTTAAAATTATGTAGAGCTGCTTTGCGAGCATAAATTGACATGGATCCATGATCTGTATCAGTGTACAAGTTAGTTTGTGCGCCATGGGAAATATGCAGGAGTGGGAGACTCACAGGTAGTGAATGGAATCTTTGATGTTGTTAATAGCTCGGCAATCTTGGTGATGAAATCTACAAACTACTAATCGTGAGTGACGATTGTAATCACAATGATGGGTATGCACATCTACCTGAGTCACTACTACAATTTTGTCTGTTGCATCTGCAGCAAGTAGTTCCTTCAAGAAAGGAATTAGCCATGTAGCTTTAGTTGAGTGCTTGATGAATTTCAGCTTTTGCAGCTCTGATGAATCAATAGGATCCTGCAAGTTTCCGTATTGATCGCTAAACCAAGACACCATTAAAGTCAAATTTTTCAGGCACGATCTGTTAGCAACATACTAGTAACTTGCAATGATTTCCATGGCTTGCTCGTACTCTGTGGCTTCGTCCCAATAATTTCTTTCTCTCGATGCGTCGCTTCCGCTCATTGCAGCAGCGAGTTCATCTTCAGCACCAGCGCCAACCATCGGGATTAAATCAGGAAACTTGTCCATCAAAATCATGTGGTGGCCACACACCTGCTTCAATCTCAAGTAAAGAATAGCGGTGGATACAACTTGATGATTACGATCTCCCTTTTTCCTCATCAACGCAATTTGATGGTATAATAAACGTTCCAAGTATTCGTACAATGCCCTCTCTGGAGGGCTGAATTCCAGAGTGAAACGCTGTTCTTGTCTTGGTAATATGGTGAGCTTTGTGCGTAGAGAAGCTTTTGTACGTCGAATCATATGGCTCTTGAGTAGATCTGTCACATATTCTTCCTCAGCTTTGCGTTTGGGGTCCAATTCAATGCCTAAAAATTCAAAAATAGGGTATAGTTCTGTGATATCGTTCTGGAAAGGCGTTCCTGAAAGGCACCATTTGAATTTCCCTCTGAGAGATATCACTGCATTGGCAAGCATGGTTCTTGCTCTTACTTTATGAGATTCGTCTACAGGGTTTCTGATTAGTTTCTCTAGGCCATTTCAAATGCTTTTAATTCAATTCAGGTACCCAGAACAATACGATGCCAATCAACATCAAACAGCGGTGATTCATTTTCAAAGCCCATTTCTCTTTTCTTGAACTCGCTTCTAACACGATCATACGTGGTAATAATGACACGAAAGCAGGGTTCTACCAAGCCGTGTTAATGGGATTACTCTATAGTGCTACAGTTGTTATCATACGTTCAATCATGCTAACGGTGTCTTCTTGATATATAAAGTAAGGTATACTTCCATAAGTTGTTTTACTACGAATTTCATCGGCCCATTGGTCTCCCAGCTATCAATGAAAAGAGAATTAGTGCTTCGTACACCACACTGAAAATAACTTACGGCTCTTGAGGGGACAATGACTAGTGTGCATGCATGAATGGCTTGAAGGGGCTGTCGACGTAAAACGACAGTTAATATTTGGATTGTCTAGGATGTGAGGTTAGTCCAGGCTGATGAATAAGCGCTTTTGTCTCGGAACTGTACCTTCCCTAGCCCCATCTAATGGAGAAAATTGGATTAATTGCACATTCGAAATTACTGTTGATCCACTTACATCGTCAGCAAGAATTCCTCCTCTTTGAGACTTTTCGAATTGGATCATTCTGCTGACACCTTCAATTTGATGATCGCTAAGTTGCACATCGTGTCTGAGCGAAGCATGCACTACACTACTTGTTTAGAACTTCAACAACATTCACAGTCTTTTGTTTTCGTATTACCAGAGGCAAGGCTGATAGAGGGCAGTTCTTCTAGATCTTCCACGGTTGTAACAATGAGAACGTCCTTGTCTATTAACGTAGATGAGCACATCCAGCCAAAGTTCATGTTATGCACGAGCTTACCTTTCAGCCAACTGTCCTCTTCAATGTGGTGGTATAGACCGCCAAGGTCAATATAGAAATAGTAGACTACTCCTTTCGACCAATCTCCTGGAAATTCGTCGCACAGTCTCATGATAATCGACTGAAAGCTTTCGTTATTGTGAACATGAAACAGGCGTGATGGCGAATGAGAATTATTTTTGACGGATATGCGAAAGCTACTCTCAAATTCACCTAGTCTGCATCTTGGACAGTTCCCAAATCCTATTCGATCAATTTTGGGTGCAACGATCAATGCGTCTTCGTCCATCTTTTGTGCGTTGATTTTATTTATTTATTTTTTTTTTTTTTTCAAGAAAAGAAAAAAAAAGAACCAAGCGTTTCGCGTTTTGTAAAACGCCTCACTGGGTTTATATTCACATTGCAGCAGTTGCAGGGATCAGATGAAGCTGGATGCATTATTACTGACTACCGTGTTTTGAAGGCTTTCCAACGAGCATCAATTGAAGGCTTTCTTTATATGGAATGATAAATAATGTTATTGTGTTAAAAGTGGCAATTGCTGACAGTTGCTTATTACATTAGATCATTAGTTTGAATGTTCTGTCCTTTTGATATGAGCTTTGTGTGTGTGATGTGTTTATTTTCTATGATAGATAAATTAATGAAAATGATATTAAAAGTAAGGGGGGGGGGAGAGGGCGGAATGATCATTGTGTTTTAATCAATAAGCCAAGCTCGTTGAGTATGGTATGATAGATGCGTCTAAATTTGTCATCTTCTTCTGCTTCAATTACTTTGATGCCTAGTCTGCCGCCCGCCCATCTTGCTTGGTATACCATGATTGTGAAATGGACTGTCTCGTCAGTTCTATCCAGACCCTCATCGTCCAATTCGAATTCCTGGTATCTGGCCCAATCACTCAATTCACATTTGAGGGTGAATGGCTCGTGTGGCGAAGGTATATATCGAATGCCCAGTTTGAGTAAAACTTGTTGCACATACTTGATCATATTCGCTGTATTTATTTTGAACAGATGGCGTCTGCTAAAGTTGAAGAGACTCTTGGGATGTGCACTCATCTTGGGCGTCTGTTGCTGCTGCTGCTGCTGCTGCTGGATTTCTCTCTGCTTTTGGATACCTGCAGATGGATCCCAACTCTGTTAATAGGTATACATCACTCAATATATGTGTATATGACACTTGCCCTCTTCGATGAATCTTCCGCCACTACTTCCACTGTAGTTTGAAGTAGGCGCTGAACTGGAAATGACGCGCAGGTCTTCCTCAGTGGCAGATGAAGTTGAAGACGACGAGGGTGACGTTCGCTTTTGGTACTGATATTGCTGCTGACGGTACCGTCTTTCAGTAAGGGAGTTGGATCGAAGTATGTTGATTGTTTTTTCTTTCAACGAGTACGTGGGCTCGGGAGCACTGATGTGAGCGGCAATACTGGAATGTGAGCGTGCCACGGTATTCTCATCCTGAGGCTGCTGCTGTTGCTGACGATGGTTGGGGAGCATTGCACCCAGACGCTTGGCAGCACTTTTACTTCGCTGCAAGATGTTTGCAGTTGATTTTACGCTGTTTGCTCGTTTAGGCGCCATGGAGCTGCTGTCCAACGTGGTGGCCGGAGCAGCCCAATCCTCGATTTTGTCATCTTTAAACATATTTCGGGCATGCGATGGTGGCACACGTTCCGTTTTACGACGCATCAAGTTACTATTACTGTCCACATGTCGAACAGACTTGGTCAGAGACGTGCTGGCAGATCTGCCAATCTGCACCGGAGACTGATAGCCTTCGCTCTCCAGTAAACGGCACTTTTCATCCAACTGTCTGCGTTCTTTGACGAGACAATAGATAGAAATGAGAGGGTCGTACATGGCTGGCAAGTGTTGCGGGTCGTCCTTTTTCATATGGTGCGCCGAGGGAGCTGTGCGTCTTATTGATAGCGTACGGCGCCACTTGTACGATGCGGATTCGTTTTGCTGATGGTCCTGCTGCTGTTGCTGGTCCTGCTGCTGTCTCTGCTGTTGGTGATTTTGATCCACCTGGGCTGCTGCATATTGGTATTCTGGAGAACAAATAATATGCAATAGCTTTGTTTCAATTTCCTCTGGCGTGCCAAGCCCAAATCCCCTCATGCCTTGGATCACAGCGGGATCAACTGATGTCAATGGCTGTCTATGAGGTAAGTAATTGACAATCGGCTCGTCATAGCCTTTGTTCATCCAGGGGTGGTGAATGACAAAAGACAGCGTTCCTCGCTTTGTGGGATCAACGACAAGAATCTTTGATAGTAAATCAACACAGTCTACGTCCAGCGTGCGTGCGTGCGTGCGTGCGTGTGTGAATATTTTGAACAATGTATGTAGGCTGTTTATTTACCTTTGCTCAAGTGATCTGGATATTCGGCATGACCCGCTTTGATTTTCTGATGCAGCGCGGGAAGGCTCGTGTCGTCAAAAGGGACTCTACCACATACCAGCACATATAGGACCACCCCAAAGCTCCAAACATCCACCTCTGGGCCAGTGTAATTGCGGGCTTGCAGTAATTCAGGGGCGGCAAAATAGAGCGAGCCACAGAATGTATTGAGCAGTCTGCTGGGCGAGTAGATGTTGGATAGTCCAAAGTCGATAATCTTGATTTCCTCGTGGTTCGTGATCAGAATGTTTTCGATTTTAAGGTCTCTATGCACAATTGAATTTCTGTGACAATAGTCTATTTGTTGCGTTAATGCGCTGTGCATGCGACCGTTTGTCTATTGTGTAAACATTACCTAATGCGCTCACGATTTGTCTTGCGAATTTCCTTGCCAGCTTTTCCCTTAGTTTGCCGTGGCTGATAATGTAGTCCAGCAGCTGGCCTCCTTCAATGTACTCTAAAAACATGTAGTAGTGGTCACCCTGAACAACCCATTCCTTCAGCTGGCAAATGTTGGGGTGTCTCAGCAGGTGCATGATGGCCATTTCCCGTATGGTTCTCTGCTCTCTCTCTCTTGGTGTGTCCTTTGGATCTTTGCTCTTTGCCGCTTCGCTTGCTGTAATTGCATTCAAGTTTATCTTGGGCATGATTTTCACTGCATACTTGCAAGATGCTCAACCCGTTAGGATTGCCTGTGGATGTGCCTTTTTTTTTATGTGTTATTACATACCTGTTGGTGATCCCTGTCTGAGAGACATTCAGCCAGCTTCACAGTGCCCATGCTACCAGAGCCCAATGTTTTTCTGTGAATGACATAATTCCCAATATGCTGAACATGATGTCTATGCGACTGTTGTTGCTGTTGATGGCTATAATGATGCTGGTGCTGCTGCTGTGGATGGCCATTGCGGCTGTCGTGTGTGGGCGCTTGAGAATCCATTGTAGCAGTAGTCATTGCAATAGTGTTTTACAGGAAAAAGAAAAGAGAAAGAAAAAAGGAGCATAATGGAAAAATTAAAAAAAAATCACAAGAAAAAAAAGGGAGGGAGGACCACCCATCCGTGTAACTCTTCAAAAAGGTTTAAATTTAGAATTTGAAAATTTTCACTCTTTGTTTGGGTCGCCATATCCTGGGACCTATTTATAAATTCAAAGAATTAAATACGCCTGGTTGTGATGTATGAGCTCATCAAAATCCCGCAATCCTTATTAGCAAAGCCCCGGCTGTGAGATGTGTGGCAGCAAATGTCATTGGAGCCCATGCTGACAACACGATGTTGATAAAGGATGATGGCAATTGTCTTGAATTGCTTGCTTCAATTCGGAGTTTTCGATTCCAATCAACAATTTGCAATGGGGATCAGGCTCTCGGTAGTATTAGCAACCAAAGCTCGGCCATTTCGGATAAAGCATTAGACAGATGCCATCCGCTATCAAGTTGTAATGTTTTAAACATGGTTATATTGCTTTTATGCTGTTTTATAATACAAAAATAATGTTATATCCGAAACTAAAATACAGTAGAAGAGGAGGAGGAGGAGGATGAGACTGAGGCAACTCATCAATTAGCAAGGCTTGTGTGTGCACTTTGCGTACACACCTACGTACGTAAACAATGCGCTCAACGGTTACTTTGAACCTCTTGCTCGTTTTTAACAATAACGAGATGATAGTTTTGAAGCCTGTTATACTCAAGATGCCGTCTGACAAAAGTGCATGTTGGGATCACAAAAGTTCCAGACTCCTTTGCCCAGGTCAGACATTCTCTTACCAATCTGTCCCCCACGCCCTTGTGTCTGTGTTTAGGTGGGATTTCCTGCCATGAAGCATTTTGTGAGCAACTATGGATGAGCAGATCATCAAACACTTACTGTATGATAAACTTCAATTACATTTTTGGTTCTAGTTGGAAGGTAGCAAATTGCCGCTATTTCATTGTTTAATCATTTAACCCCTGGTTTACCTGTTCTACCTTTTGAATCTAATTCTAATAAAAACATGCATTGCTCTTTATCATGGATAACATCATGATTTTTGCGAATGGCTCTGTTTATACTATCGCTGCTGCTGCTAGCTAGCGGCTTGATGTTGTTTGAAAAAAAGAGTTTGGAAAATGGCATTGTATTTTTGAATCTCTGCGCAAAGCTGAACTGTGAATATAGCGGCAAAAACGGAAATGGAACTACTGCGCTGTGTGCTGTCGTTGCTGAACATTCTGCTTGCTGCTGGTGTTCATAGCCCTGATCTTCATCTAGTGAGTCTACTGTCAAGTCATGTTTGTCTTTTGTTGTCATTATTTTTCAATTTTGAAAAAAAATAAAGGGGAAAAAAAAGAGAGAGAGAGAGAAAAGAGAAGCAAAAATATACGGAAGGAAACACAAACAAACAGGCACTGTTTTTATTAGTAAGAAATCATGAGCAGTGGCATGAAAACTTGCCAAAATAGTAGCAAATCCCCATTAGTAGCGATATAAATGCAAACTGATGTGCAGTGAATGATAGCTCTTCACTGAATGCAATGACATGGCTGTTTCGACGACAATATAGGTTCTGACCATATTTTTGCTAAAAAAAAAAATTAGTGTAAATACGTTGTACCACAGTTATTTTATTTATATGTCCGTACCTTATCATTGGTTTCCTCTGTTTCGTCTTGCTCCAAGGCAGATGATGTCTCTGGAGCAGCATCCACCACCACAGCACAGCTCGTATGATCCGCTAGTTCATTTTTGGTAACATATTGGGGTTTAGCGTTCTTTTCCGCACAGACCTCAATGCCATTGCAAAAGAACTGCGGCTTACTTCCGGTAGTATGTTTTAGAATCACCAACTGGACCGTTTGCCCGTCCAGTTCCTCCTTTTCGGTATATATTCTTACGCCAACATTGGGTCGAACATCGACTCGAACATCCAGATTAGTCTCGACAGAGTAACCCAGAGGATACATGCTCTGATGAGCTCGCACATCTGTGCACCACATGGAACTAATCATGCTCTGTTTTTGCTGGTGCTGATGGCGGCGTGGAGAAGGCGCATGTTTGGCAATAAACCGAACCGTGTACTGATGTGTTTCAACCGCAAACTCTTCAAATGTGATTTTGCCTGCCACCCGACGGACGTAGGGAGGACATCCGTTTGAGACCAAATAAGCTTGAATGTTGCTCGCACATGCCTGTGTAGTCAGCAGACGCACAATAGCTGATGGCAGTGGTAAGTGTGTTGTGCCTGGTCTTCCCATGTTGATACGGGCAACAAATGTTACCTGTACGCCCATACATTTGCCATCTTTTGCAAGTGTTATTGGTTTCAGCGCCCACCCGTAAGCAAACAATGTACCCCTAACATGCTTTGTGTTTTCGGGGATCATCTCGTCTTCCACGCTGATCGAGCCAATGTAGACCGCTCCCGTTGCTGTGGCGCTTTCGATGCATGTTAACGCACAGAAATCTCGGCTTTGGATAGGGAATAGGCTCTTCATTTGCGTGTATACCAGGTACTCTTTTTGCGAGAAGCGCTCTACTATTTCGCCTGCTTCAAAATTCTCGTCCCCTATTATACAGTTAGTTGGCACGATTTTTTTTTTTTTTTTTACGCAGAACAGCCTGCTTGAAGATACTTGCATATTTTGCGTGTGCCAAAGCACTGAATGACTGAGCAGATCTGTTCGGGCGTCCATGAGCCTGCAAACATAGTTTCGCTACGCATAACAGGCAGCGTACTGCCTTCAATTGCTTGTGTATAGAGCTGCGTGTCGTTCTTTTCGCCGATATGTTTCCAGTCTCGCAGGTCGCTATGCGCATAACTTTGCAACCTGTCGATGCACTGTTTACGCGCAGTTCTGTGACGGCTTGCCGGGTACAGCCTGGTCCCTGCCACAGCCTTGGATGGAAATCGGGCTGCAGCCTCTTGGGTTGGTGATAATGGATGGTCAGTGGCAGCAGAAGCGTATGTTTGCTGTTGTGGATGAGGCGTATCTGTTGTCTCGGCGCTATAACTGACTGCGGAAGAGGAAGAAAATGCGGTGCTGGGCGAAGTTGATCGGGATGATTGCTCTAATTGATCTGCAAACGTGATTCGCTTCTGTTGTGCCTGAATATTGCTGTTTGTTTGTTGTGCTGATATGATGTTATTTGTTTGTTGTGTTGAGAGGGATGAAATTCTAGGCGGCGGATTTGATAGTATGATGGTGTTGGAGGGTTTGTTGCTTATGTTTGAATCCAAGAGCGAGCAGCTACTGGTATAATTAAAAGAACCCAGCGTTGGCGATGTCTGCTCGTCAAAGAGATTGGGTGCTGAGGTTGCCGAGGGCCTTTTCAGAATGCTGCTATATACATGATAAAAACAACCACAAGAGTCAGCACCCTCCCATTCATCTAAATCTGGTCTACTATACTTACGTAGGCGGTGATATACATGATGCTGTCTGTAGCGACGAGCTGGCAGAAGCTGCATTTTTGTTGATGGTATTATTAGCAATGGGTATCGATTTCTTTAGTTGTTGTTGTTGCACAGCCTTCCTTTGTAAATAACTGTCAATCGAGGCAATGATTAGGGGTTTTCGTGCTAGTGACTTTTTTGTCAAGCCTGGGATCCATCCTTTGATGTTTTCCTGTGTCAAGTAGGTAACACGCGTGGATACAGGTAATGTGTCCAGCTGTGTAAGCACCCAGCCTTGCAACTATGGTGCATAAATTAATTAAAGCAAATAGAAAAATAGCCTTTTTTTTTTTTTTTTTTTTTTTTTTTTTTTTTTTTTTTTTTTTTTTTTTTTTTTTTTTTTTTTTTTTTTTGTTTGTCTTACCTTGATCTGAAGTCTATTTTTCCCCGGCGTTTTTGGTACCTGAGGAGTTTCTACGCTGGTGCATGCAAACAGAATCTCGCCATCTGCTGAGCACTCGATTTTCTCTACTAGCGTATAGTCGTGAGCTCTAGTTTTACCTAGAAATTAGTCACTGTGCCGATTCAATTGAGGTTTGACAGCAGCAGCAGCAGCATACGTACTTTGTGGTTGTAGTGGATTTGTATGATTCATACGTCAATGAAGTGGTGTCATTGAGGTTTTCAATCAGCTTGCCCTCGTCGAACCTGCATCAGTCAATCAATACACTGCAAAGGTACTTATGAAAATAAAACAAACAACTCACTGCTCATCCCACAGCTTCCTCATCCCGATCACGTAGAAAATAGACTGTGGCGTGAACCCTTGAATCACTGATTCGCCCCGGATCAATGCTATTTTTTCGCTCTTGCTGGTTCGCTGCATCATATAAACGGTTGTACCACTTTTGTGTTTCAGCACCTTTTTCCAATTGTCGTCCTTCAAGTAATGTCGCACTGAGAGAACTGCTTGGTCTGCTAAGTGAGAGTGAAAGTTGTGCAGTGTATTGACGAGTGTGGTCGTCGCCAATTCCTCATCATCGCTAAAGATGAAATTCTGATTTCTCCTGCTGCTGCTGCTGCTGCTGCCATATTCGACTTCGGAATCCGTTTCGGTGACGATGCCACTGTCTCGGTCAAGAAAGAGCTTCTTGTTCATTCGATCTTGCTGCAGTAGGGTGGGTGGTATAGGCAGTGATTGCTTTACTCTCATGCCTAATGTTGGAAAGGAAAGGGAGGTGGAGGGAAGGAAAAAAAAAGAGAGAGAAAAAGGCCATTAATATAACCAGGTGAAATGGTCTAAATTAATAGTGTAACAGCCGACATATTTGATGATAAATTTTTTCAATCATCTAGATTTTGCGAACATGTATATACACAAACATAGAAGCTCAATGATGCAGTGAGTGCAAAATGCCCGAATTTAACTGATTTGAATTCATTGATTTCGCCCACAAAAGGGGTAAGGATCCCGCTTACAATGAATATATTGACGCTCCATTGTTGGATCCTGAAGCTTAATTTACACGTGTAGCGTTACCATCAAAGAACAACGTCTGAATGCCATCCAGCTATTGAAATTCGGTCGAAAATACAATCAAGCAACAAGGTCTACATTTGTGGCAAACATACCAGCTGGATGAAACCTGCGTACTTGGAGGGGGGGCCAGCATGGCTGAAAGTGCACGGCTATGTATTTGACGCTATGGCCTCCATCTGCCAACAGGCCGCTCAACCAAGAATAACGTATCTTCAACAATGCATTTCCTCTTTCACGCTTCTCCTTCTCTTTCATTATTATACTAGGTGATCTAGTTGTATTTGGTGAAAATGATCCCTCTCCAAGCATCAAAGTTGGCAAACAGCTCTTTTGATCCATTTTGCTCAAATGTCGAGATTTCTCTACTTTCCCCTTCAAACATGTATGTGCCAAGTAATTGCTCAATGGATGGCTTGAGCACAGGATGCATAGCGTAATTTTATTGCATTATCATCGATTATCTTGAACAAATCGAATTTCCATACTGTCAATCATGAAACAACTCACGTCTTTTGTGAAATGATATCAGCAATGACGGTGTAACATTCAAGTGGTATCGTGGCAGTTCCCCAAGGTGTTTCGTCTCTCTCCCAATTTTACAGGGGCGTCTTACCAGCGAAGGGATTTTTTGTTGAGCATTTTTTGCCTATCTCCTTGTCTTGGAGTCCATCAAAGAAAGTGTGTAGAGGACGATAAAAACTCTGTTGAAACTGCTTTGGCAAATAGTAATCTGTTTCCAAGAAGAATTTGGGTATTGTGGCTACTGATCAAGCGATCGACTTGTTGACGATATTTTGCCCACTTGCTATTACATTTCTGAAAACAGTTCAACTGCCCCGCATGCAGATTTTTCGACTCGCAATCGTTTGCGGGCAGCCATAACAAATGCTTGCCTCGCTCAACTGTATTAGAATTTTTTTCTTTTTCTAAAAGTTACATAAATATAGCTCTTTCTTCTTACAGCTCAGAGGCAAATGCGCAATAATCGCGACAAAGCGGGATCAACTACTGCTTTACCAACCGCTCCAACAGCCAAACCGCATCGCCCTTGACAAAATACATTCCCTGCGCAACTGAAACTTGCTTTTTTGCGCAAGAAAAAAACATCGTCGTCGACTTGGCCCCACAAAGTGTCTACAGAACTTGAAAAAAAGGGGCTCTAATCACCAAGCACCAAGTACAAAAATCCTCCAAAACCGAAAGACAAGCCTTTTTCTCCATAACTTTGATGGCGTGATATACAGCACTTTTCGGCCGATTCAAACGCCCAGAACCACACCACACGGTCCTAGGGACTTTGTTGTTGCTGTCTGATGTCTTTGCAGAGAAAAAGTGGGTGATGAAAAATCGGTCGATTTTCAGTGATTTCTCATGAGGGTCTACAGGCAAAAATGGATGGATTTTGTATTTTCTGTGTTTTGGCCTCAAAAATGACATTTTTTTTTATGCTATGGATTAGTCAAAAACACTCCATTTTGCTTCTAAATTCATCTGCAATTACCATTTTGGGCATTGTTTATGTAAAATATGCAGATCTATTCAAAAAACGCGTTTTTCTTCTGGGAGGAATTACTCTATATTTTTTTAGGAAAAATCATTTGCAAGCTATATAGATAGATGCAAAACAAAATTTGCCACAAAATTATATTAGTAAACAACGCCCACTTATTTAATAAATTTAAGAGGTATTGAGAAAAAACTGTAAAAGAAGTTGAAATTGATGCCATGATTGACATATCAAAGATTGTGGAAAAAAAAAAAGAAGGCGGGAATTGAATTAAGCGGCAGCAGCTGCAGCTGCTTGTTTTAATAAATGGATGAGGGAGGATCATGACAGTGTGAAGCAGAATAACAGATATGCGGTGGTGGCTCATAATTGATATATATTTTTATGATTTTATTGGTAATACATACTACTATACAAAGAACAAAGATTTTTTATCTTTTTCTTTCTTACTGGACGACATTACTTGCGTAAGTTAGTTGGATGTTGTTTTAATGCGGATGAATAAAAATACAGGTCTTAGAGCTTGCTGACAGTGCTGGCGGCAAGACGGTCAGACTTCTCCTTTTGCTCCTTAATCTTGGCAGCAACTTCAGCAGCACGGCGAAGTTCGACTTTACCGATTTGGGCACGATGAACCTCATCAGGACCATCAGCATATCTTAAAGTTCTTGCAGAAGCGTAAAAGTGAGCTAAAGGAGTATCTTGCGAGATACCAGCGGCACCATGGGCCTGCATGGAGCGATCCAAGACTCTGAGCAACATGTTGGGGGCAGCAATCTTGGCCATACCAATTTCCTTCATGGCGCCCTTTGCCTTGACTTGATCGATCTTGCGGGCAGCACTCAAAACCAAGAAGCGAGCTTGGTCAATTTCAATGCGAGAAGTAGCAATATCGGCAACGATGGTACCGTGCTCAGCCAAGGTCTTGCCAAAAGTACGACGAGTGGGATCAGTAACACGGTTCAACATCAAATCCAAACCACGTTCAGCCATACCAATACAACGCATACAATGGTGAATACGGCCGGGACCAAGACGACCTTGAATCACTTCAAAACCACGACCCTCACCCAAAATAATGTTTTCAACAGGAACACGGACATCCTTAAAGATGATTTCACAATGACCTTCGGGTGCGTCATCGAAGCCAAAGACCTTCATGGGGCGAACAACAGTGATACCAGGAGCATTAGCAGGAACAATGACAATGGATTGTTGGCGATGCTTGTCCTTGTTGTCAGCATCGGTCTTACCCATCAAGAGATAGACGGCACAACGAGGGTCACCAGCACCGGAAATCCACCACTTCAAACCGTTAATGACATACTCGTTGCCAACACGACGGATGTTGGTTTCAATGTTGGTGGCATCAGAAGAAGCGACTCTGGGCTCGGTCATGGCGAAGGCAGATCTGATCTTACCATCAAGAAGAGGCCTGAGCCACTTTTCCTTTTGTGCAGGAGTGCCGTACTTGGCGAAAACCTCTGTTTGCATCGATAAATTCATTAGTATTATGCTGTAAATTGCTACTAACACACACTCACCCATATTTCCAGTGTCAGGAGCAGCACAGTTCATGGCTTCAGGGGCCAACTTGGGGCAGCGGCCAGTGACTTCAGCAATCAATGAGTACTCAAGGTTGGTCAAGCCAGCACCCTCAGGGTAATCTTGACCCAAGAAGAGATTCCAGAGACCAAGGGCTCTGGCTTTAGTCTTAAGTTCTTCCAAGACAGGAGGGATAACCTAGAATAACGACTGTCTTAATACGGGGATTTACACGATTGGGTTTATAAATCTACCTTCCATCTGTCCTCGTTTTGGCCCATTTGAAGTTCATAAGTCTTTTCAGCAGGAATACACTCATTCTATTTTACAACAAAGTTAATACATTTCATACGCAACAAGACACTAGCTAATTATTACCTCAACAAAGTCCTTGGCTTTGGCGTAAAGTTCTTGGAACTTGGGAGAGAGAGAAGCGAGATCAATAAGAGATTGGGTAGCCATTTTTGTATAAAGTGATGGAAAAGAAAAATGGTTTTGAACAAAGTATTTATATGCTGAAAACAACTCAGGCCTGGTAATACCGCTTACTCTATGGAAATAACCTTATTCTTAGCCTGAGTGAAATTCTTTTGCTTCCCCGCATTTAAAGCGATTGCATTACTCATCTTTTTTTCCCAGAGAAAAAAAAATTTAACAAATGCAAATGCATAAACTTTGTCGTACCATTAATAAACAACAATTTTCAAGGCTTGATGTGTGAGCGATAGCATTTGGTCGTGCTCTATTTATTCAATAACTCGACTATCATATATTTGTTTGTCTTGTTAATCTGAAAAGAAATCATAGCAGATCAGAAATTGGCAGAAGGAATATCCATTATGCCAATGTGAAAGATCTATAATAAAGTACTATATCAAAATGCATCATCAAATTCAAAAATGATATATCAGAGGATGCCTTGTTCCAAGCATGTTGTATACCACAAATTGAATTAACGTCCGTAAAATCATTTGACATATAAATAAATCATGCTCGTGTATATAAGTCTGATCTAATTAGATAGATTTTTCTTGCTATTTTACGACGTAAATACTTTTAAAGTTTTACAGAAAAGTGGCGTTTACCATTGGAATTGCACTTTGAAGAATGCTATCGAACACAATTGGTGTTTTATAGGAACACAAAACTTGTCAATAGCAGCTCTCAGAACGTGGAAGCCCCTACCATATTTCTGTTTGCACTTTTGGACGATTGAGAATTTGGATACTATCCCAAATCTGATCTATTTTTCAGTAATTAGCGATAAAAAAGCCTATAAAAGGTGCCACTGAATGCAAAACACGAAAGCCATTTAATGCACCGTATATGGTAAATATATCAGTTTTTGTGATCTTTAAGGGGGGAGGGAAGAAAAAAAGAATTGCTGCCAGATATGCATTTGCTAGTTTCTTTCATTTTTCACTAAAGGAGCATACAGAGAAAATTATATTAAATGGTGACACTGTATACCTACAAGCATTTATTAAACATGCATATGTATTATTTACAACCATTAATAAGGAATAAGAAGAGCAATTTTGATCTAATTGCCAACATTAAAGGCCTTTTGAAGAACAGTTTTTGTCATATCAATGGTATGGTAGGATTCATCTGAAAATAATGGAGGACAAGACACAAATCCATAAAGCACACCGTTCACACGAATAGAAGACACTGACACATTGGCAACTCTTAACTTGCGCCCATAGGACTCCCCCTCTAATGGTATGATTCATCTAGTCACATATTATGCCCATTATTCATCGCATACCATCGCGAAGAATATCTGCTTCACAGGTCACCAAAAAGGCTGGTGGTAATCCAACAAGATCTTCGGTTGAGGCTTTGTTGGGAAACAATAGTATGTCTTCGAATCCTTTGTCAGGAGCATAACATTTCAAGAAATAATCTGCCATTTTCTTGGTGAAATAAAATCCCTTGCTGAACTTTTTGTATGATTCAGTCGTAGAATCGTTGTCAACAATATGGTAGTACAGGATTTGATGTTTGATGGGATGCTCAAGCACTTGTTGCTTTGCAAGCACTACAAAGTAGAAAAGCAGTGTCAGCATGGTGTATCCTAAATGGCGAGGAGAACCTTACATGCTAAAGCGGTAGAAAGGTTTCATCCGGTAGAGTCTCCTCCTACAACTACGCGCGTGGGATCGATTTGCAATATTGCTGAGGTGTTTCTGTTGGTCGCGTATTCGACAACAGAATAGCATTCATTGAGTGCCGCAGGAAATTTGACTTCAGGGCCCAGTGAATAGTTGACAAAAAGCACAACGCAATTAAACTCCACAGCAAACTATCATACCTGTGGCGTTAGTACGATGCTGCATGTATTAAGTGCCGAAGGTATATATAGACCCTACAGTGCTTAATAAAAAGGCTCATGAATACAACAAACCCCACCGCCAGGCCTTTGTAAAAATAAATCTGCTACTTTTGTGTCAAGTGCTGAGCACAGGCAACTTACATGTACACAAAACCAGGCAGCTTTGCATCAACTGGAGTGTTTCTGGGCTTGTAGACAGTGCAGTGTATTGGGTGTCCATCACTTTAATCTGGGATTGCCATCTTCTGAATGTCCACAAGAGGTGCCTTGATATCTTCTGGAATGCTTCCATCAGGTCTGCTGCGAATATCTAAAGCAGTAAAAGTGTCGAAATCAATTGCTTCAGGGTATTTGGCAACAAATTCCTTGAAGATAGGGTTCAAAAAGCTGGTATCAATTGATGACATTGGTCCTTTAAACCAAAATTTGCTGGTATTGCCTCAGTCGACTATTTATATAGTATTGTTCATCAGGCATACAAGTGGCGCAGTGAAACTGTAAATGCAAACGTGCTGCAGCAGTGTAATATATGCTGTTTCTAGTAAGAAAACTTGATACTGTTATGTAAATTGCATGTGAGGCGTCAGGAATGAGAGTTTCTCTTCAGATTTTACAGGGATCATCCAGGGTAGGATATGCCCAAGACACGACTTGGTCTAGTCAATAAGAAAGTGGCTATCCGTGTTAGCGTGATCAGCCATAGACTCTGTCAAGTCATCATGCCGCAGCAGTAGCCAACTCGCATCTTGAATGCAGTTTATATGCTAGTTTCAAGACGCCATCCTTCTGTGGAATGAAACGGATTGTCAATTACAGGGCCGAACCAGCAATTTAGCATTCAGACACTACAAGGGAGAAAGCGCCCAGGAGTACGCATTTACGACTAACGCTGATATGTTTCTACTGCACAACATTTTTTGGCAGGAAACTTGAAAGAGTGATCGAACTGACTATACTTCAAAAACTTGAATTGTTATCATCAAACCTAATCTCTTTACTATCAAGACACAAGCTAGTGGAAATAATGCTTGTGCTGGCTGCAGGCTATGTAGCCCAATGTTGTTAACTGATGTGTTGATTCATCAATCGCAATTGATTTACCGCGATACCAGCAGCAATCTCTTTGATCCTTTGCCTGAAAATCTTTTTCGCTGTGTTTCTAAAATCTTTCTTTTTTACTTCCACAATACTCTTATTTTTTTTTAAGCATGGCCAACCCCAAGAGAGAGCTCCCGCTCAAGGAAGCCCAAACTTTCAAAAACCTTCTAGTAAGTTATGCAGTATTTGACGCCAGGTCGCGCGTTGGTAGCTAACGCTCAGGAAACTGCAGAAAAATTACGAACAACGTCAGTACAAGAAGGGCTTGAAATTGGCAGAAGGTATCCTTAAAAACTATCCTGACCATGGCGGTAAGTATATGAAAACCTGGCCATTTCCAACAATTTCGCTCATGTCTTCATATCAGAGACTCTGGCTATGAAAGGTCTATTTCTGAACAACCTCGAAAAGAAGGAAGAAGGCTACGAGTATGTCAAAAAAGGCCTTTTGAAGGATTTGACCTCTCACATCTGTAAGTGATCTGTATTATCACAAGATACTGGCGTTTAGCTGATAACAAGTGGTTAGGCTGGCATGTATACGGTCTTTTGTACCGTGCAGACAAAAATTATGAGGAAGCTGCCAAGTGCTATGCCAATGCATTAAAGTTCAATAAGAACGACTTGAATATTCTTCGTGATTATGCTATTCTCCAAACTCAAATGCGCAATTACAATGCTTTGGTTGTAAGTCAACTTGAACAGAAGGGGATAGGGATCAAAAAGAACTCAACCTTGTATTAGGATACCCGTACCAAATTGTTGGAAGCCAACCCGCAAATCCCTTCTTATTGGCTTGGACTCGCCGTTGCCTATCAGCTTGTGGACAAACCTCAAAATGGCATCAAAGTTTTGAATAGCCAGGCAGACTCCAATATATATGTAAGCATACGGGATATTATGTCTTGCAACTGTAGACGATTGACAGAGTTATATTCCAGGCTTCTGCCAGCGATTTTGAAAAATCTGAGTTGCTCATGTACCACAACATGTTGCTGGAAGAAACTGGCGAGTTTCAAAGTGCCTTGGACCATCTCGACGAGATCGAACCTAACGTTACCGACAAGAGAGCGTGGAAAGAAAAAAATGCATTGTATTTGGAAAAATTGGGAAGAAAAGAAGAGGCTGAGAGGGCTTATAGGGTTTTGATTAGCGAAAACCCTCACAACATTGCCTATATCAACAATCTGTTGTCTCTTAGCGACAAGAGCAAAGTCAACAGCATCCTTGCTGAACTTTTCTCTCAATATCCTCGCTCCAAGGCTATTGAGCATTTGATCCTCCAACACGCTGAAGGTGATTCCTTCAAGATCAAGGTGGAGGCTTCTCTTCAAAATGGCTTACGAAAGGGCGTCCCATCTTTGTTTGCCTCGATGAAGAGATATTACGCTGATGCTGAAAAGAAATGCATCATTGAAGAGCTTGTTGCTGGTTACCTTGTCTCTTTGGAAAAAAACGGCACATTTGGCGCCGACTCTGCAAAGGAGCCTCCTACTGCTCTGTTGTGGACCTTGTACTATGTTGCTAAGCAACATGATTTCCATAAAGAAAACCAAAAGGCTCTCGAGATGATCAATAAGGCCATTTCACACACACCCACCGTGGTTGAGCTTTACATGACAAAGGGCAGAGTGTTGAAGCATGCTGGCCAAGTCGAGGAGGCCTCCAAGATTATGAACGAGGCCCGAGAGATGGATCTGCAAGATCGTTTTATTAACTCCAAATGTGCTAAATATCTTTTGCGTGCAGGCCATATTGATGAAGCTGAACGTGTACTGGGACTGTTCACTCGCAAGGAAGCTACCTCTGTTCAGGATTTGACTGACATGCAATGCCAATGGTTCATGATCGAGGAAGGCAACGCCTTTCTCCGCAAGAAGGAATACGGCAAGGCTTTGAAGCGTTTCCACAGCTTGGAGAAATTTTATCTTGATTACTTTGATGACCAGTTTGATTTCCACAGTTATTGTTTGCGCAAGTTGACTTTACGTTCTTATGTAAGTGCCTTGCGTTGGGAAGACAAGCTGAGGGCGCATCCCCTCTATTTCAAGGCTGCCAAGGGTGCTGTTGAAGCTTATTTAGCCCTTGTTGACAAGTCCAATGAGGCTGATGAATTTGAAAGTGCTGACATGACTGAAGCCGACAAGAAGAAGGCTAGAAATAAGGCTCGCAAGGCGGCATTAAAGGCACAGCAAGATGCTGAGGCCAAAAAGGCCCAGATTATGGAGGAAGCTGCTAAACAAAAGCACAACAAAAAGGCTGTTGATACTGACCCTGAGGGAGAGAAATACCTCAACGCCGAGAAACCTTTAGAAAATGCTCTTCAATTTGTAAAACCATTAGAATTATTAGCGCCTAATAATGTTGAAGTTCACGCCCTCGGTTTTGAGATTTACATCCGCCAAGCCAAGTATTTGCTTGCTCTAAAATCTCTCTCCAAGATTGCCAATGTTGACAAAAGTAGTACTCACTTTAAGGCTAATTTAGATAGACTCGAAGCAGCTGTCAAAGGACAGGCTGATTTGGATCCCAAGATCAAGCAAGCTATTGATCTTGAACTCGCTAAAATCAACAAGGCCTAATCTTTTTTTTTTTTTTCTTTTTTTTTGTAATAAATAGAATTCTTGTTTTCATTTGCTACATGTCATGTAAAGAAATAATTGGTATTTTTTTTTTATCAATAATATATAAATTTGTTGTACTTTAAAAGAAGAAAAAAGGGTGTTTTGAATAATTGAAAGGGGATAGCATAAAGGGGTGGGATGTAAAAAAAATGGAGTGAGTGTTATGAGTGTGTTTACAAGATATAAGATTCATCGAAGAGTTTTGCTTCTCCTTAACTGAACTTCTTTTTTCATAGTCAATCGATTGCTTTCTGAACCAAGGCGAGCTTTTCCATCAGCTTCGAAGATCCTCCAGAACTTGAGATTTTCGTCTGCAGCAGCGGTTGCCAACACTTGACCATCAGGGCTCAGAGCAGAATGCAAGATTCTTGATTCGTGCGCAGGTATGTCGATAACTTTATTCAGAGTCGGATAGCTCCAGACAGTTACTTGATTGTGAGGCAGGCCATGAGTAGAGACAATCTCCTTGTAATGCTGGGACCAATTGAGGGATGTAACCTGCGCTCCAGCATGGATTGTGTTTAGACGAGCACCAGTGGAGGTGTTCCAGAAATGAATCTTTTTGTCATCTCTGCCGCCACCTGTAGCAAGGACATTGCGATTCCAGGGACACCACGCAAGAGCCTACAGGTGCATTTGATTTAATGTTGGTTGAATAATGACGCAAATAAACAATATTACCTTAATTGCTCCCGTATGCTGTCTTTTTTGATGAGTGGGTTCAGTGGATCTAGCGTCCCAGATATTTACCGTATTATCATTGCCTCCACTTGCCAAAGACTGGCCATCCCAGCGCCATCTGAGACCACATACTTCATCAGAATGGCCATAGAGTTGGCGCACAGTGTGTTTAGCCATACGTACATCATGGTGAAAGATACTACCGTCACGTCCACCAGAAGAAACAAGGTGCTTATCCCAAGATAACACGCCAATACGGCAATCCTGTCCAGCCATCGAACGCAGCTTGGTATTGGATTGTACATCCCAAATCTGAGTGTCACCTCCCGACGTGCCCACAGCTAGATAAGTGCCGTCTCCAGACCAGTTAACAGACGCGACTTGATCATCGTAGTTGTAGTTGAGAGCTTGGATGGTACCGTTATCAGCATTCCAAAGATAGATGGCCTTGCCGAGACCCACGGCGACAACATTGGTCTTTGACCAATCGAGCACATTCAAATAGTAATCGTCATCCATGTAGGGAGCGTCCAATATTTTCTCTGGTGTGAGCAAGATGTGTCGTTTCACATGTGAGGAAGTGTGCGTGTCAAGCTTGGTTTGAGGTGCGTTTTTGCTGATATTGACTCTGTTGTTTTGGGGTGGCTCGGGTACGAAACTCAAGATGCGTTTTGTGGTATCAATCCCAATGGCGGCAGCGATTTGCTCTTGATAGCTTTCAGATCCAGTATTGTCGAGAATCGTTTGTGATGATTTGATAATAGCCTGAGCAGAAGGCATGTCTGTGATACCAGGTGTAAGACGATCATACTATAAAAAGGGATGTTAAGTAAAGCTTGTATCATCGAGCTGGATGCAATAAACCTTACAGCTGTAGTCTTATCGCAGGACTTTTTGTTGGCAGAGAGTGGCGAATTCATCCATGTTTCATTGATTGTATCGAGATGTGAGATGGCAGAGTAAGATCTTTTTAAAGAAGGCGGACGAATTTCTTTGCTACAGCTCACTGTTGGGGTAACAACCGTGGAGACAGTACCTTTGCAATCATTATTCGTGGTACTAGAGCGAGATTTTGCGCTTTTTCTAGCATACAAATCTAGAAAACGACTCTGCTGAAGCTCTGTTGGTTTTGATGCAGTTGATTTGGGCGCGGTATTCTTCTTAACAGGTATTTTTATGTTATCATTTGGTGAAGATAGCGGCTTTTTTATTGTTGTAGAGGAAGCAGAAGGTTTGCTAGCAAGATACTTCCGAATAGGAGAGCTCGACCTCTTTCTATTGCCATCTGAACTTGTTGTTGCTATGGTATTTGAAGACATTGCGTGTGTGTTTAGTCGCCTAGCAACAAAAGGTATAGTAGAAAAGGGAAGGAAAAAAAAAGAGGATATGCGTATTTAAGTTTTCTCTCCCCTTTTTTTTTGGGTAAACAACAGAGAACGTGTAATTTCAAGGTTTCGTTCGCTTGTGTATGGCTTCTCTTGTTCTGTGGGCTATGTGACCTTGTTCGGGTGTAAAAACAAGGCAGAAAAAAATTTATTGAACCAACGTCAACAACAGCATCTTGATATACAATCAAATTTTACTATGGACAATTGGTCAAAACAAGTGTCAAACGAAATTGGAGGCTGTCAAGCGTTGATTGATCATATCATTAATAAATTAAGCGTAAAAAAATCATTTAAAGTCAATGGCTCAAAAGGATCAGTTCTTTACGGAAAACCAGGCACTGGCAAAACCATCATGGCAAAAACGATCGCTAGTAAATGCTTGTTTGAGTCGTTTTAATCAAAAGAAAATATTAATCGAAAATAGAGCACTCAAACCTGCCTTATTACATATTAAATGTTCCTGATGTTTTTCAAACAGGTAAAAAGAAAATAAAATAAAAAAAAAGATCCATGCTAAAATCCTGACATAGAGGAGGGTGTAAGCGAGGCGAAACTGCTCAACTTTTTTCATCAGACAAAAAATCACGTCATGTCTATAGTGATTCTGGATGAAATTGACATGATTGCGGGCAATTGGACATCCAAAAAGAGTGATCTTGATGTGCGTTTGTCGTCTATGCTCATGTCATGCATTGATAGCTTGCAAAATGCATATATAATTGGTATTACAAGTCGACTTCATGCCATTGAGCCTGCATTTCTGAGATCTGGCCGATTGGATGATATACAGGAGATTGTCATCAACTCGCCAGAGCAAAGATATGATATACTCGATATTATCACAAAGAGTAAGGCAACGCATTCACGACATTAAATGTATGCATTAAACACTCGTGTAGATCTTCCATTTAACTCATATCTTGAAAAGGGAGAGATCCTGCGTCAAGTATCTAAGTTGACTCATGGATTCGTCCCCAGTGATTTACAAAGCCTAACATCTCAAGTTATATTCTCGTTTGTGAAGCAACACGACATCAACATCACGCTGGCACATTTCAGGCATGCCTTGACCATTGTCAAGCCATCGAATCTAAATGAGTTTTCGTCCAAAATACCAGATATTACATTTAAGGATCTTTTTGGCATTGATGACATTATCCAGGAAATCAAAACATCAGTGATCCAGCCTTTTCACAACCCAGACAAATATATTGAATTAGGCATCTCGCCACCTAAAGGAATACTACTACACGGACCCACTGGCGTAGGTAAAACAATGCTTTGCTCTGCACTTGCTTCTGAAGCCGGCGTTAACTTCATGCTGGTCGAAAGTTCACAAATACGCTCCAAAGTAGTCGGTGAATCCGAAAAAGGAATTGCTAAACTGTTCTCTCAAGCAAGAGCAAACTCACCTTGCATATTATTCATTGATCAGGTAGATATGCTATGTAGCAATTTCATTGTCTTGTCACTAATGTCACTATGAGACAGATCGATATGTTGCTTCCAAAAAGAGGAACTAGTCTGTCTTCTGAAAATACAAGCGATAGAATTGTTACTGGATTCTTGACAGAAATGGATGGTTTATTAACCAAGAGTAGAAGCAAAGGAGCTCATATTGATTTACTAGTAGTTGCAGGTATAACACGTTTTATAGGTGCGTATGAAATTGATCTAATACAACAGCAAAGCTACGAATAGAATCGAAACAATTGATCCAGCTGTACTGAGACCTGGCCGTTTTGACGAACACATTTATATACCCTTGCCTAATGATAAGGTAAAATGTACAGCGAGGTTTGAATGCCCTCATTAAATACGTCTATGTAGCAACGATTGCAGATTATTCAAGGCATCAGCTCCAGAATGCCGATTGACTTGAACAGCCATCAACTGGATGACCTTGTCAAAAGGACTTCAAACTGGTCAGGTAAATGCCAATGAGCAGCAATAAGCGAATCGCACCACATTGATTGTAAATTTGCATTAGGAGCACAATTAGACAATTTATTCCGAGAAGCGGCCATGGCCAGCTTACGAGAAAGCGTCCAGAATACAACAGTAAGTCGACTTTTATTTGATTGCTGAATGTGTATCTAACAAACATGCATGCATAGATTGAGTTTTCCCATGTTTTGGCTTCAATGTAAATACAACTTGTTTTTTTTTTTTTTTCTCAATAAATATAAACTACTGTTCTTTCACCGACAAGTCTCCATTTTTCGTATGCCATCGCCAATTCTAGTTGTAGCCATATACGCCCTGCTAATCGTTTCGATTCCATTTGTACTAAACTACTCAAACTTGGGTGATTTCATACCCCTCTTGAGCTACCATCTAGGCATCGACTACTACTTGCACAAAGTCGAGCCTATTGTGCTTTGCTTGGGCTTGGTAACATTTTACACGTATGTCGTTCTCGGATTCATATTCGATATTATTCAAGCATGCCGTCGTAATCATGAACAAGGTGTCAGCCAAAATGCTTTACTGTACGGAAGATTCGAGAGAGCTCATCGCCAGCTCAGAAAAGTGTTTCCACCTTATGTCGTCTCTTGTTTGTTGATGTATGCAAACACTACTCGATTTGATACGTTGCGCAATAGGTATACAATAGCTATATGTAACCATAATCCCAATTGACATGCTCTCTCTAGTTTTATGGTACTGCAAACCGTCCTACTGCTTGCACAGCCTATTGCTTCCATGTACCATCGGCCCTACGCAGGATTAATTTGCAAGTTTTTTTACCGCGCAGTATTGTTCTGGTCAATTCTGTATGCTGTGTTCCCGCGTGAATCGCAGCATTACATTTCTCACTTGACACATTTGATTTGTGAATACATGGGTCTCCATGGCAACCACAGTACTCGTCATTATTACTACGGCAATTATCCCACAAACAACAAATATTATGGCAATCCAAATACTGCTCCCTCCAATTATCAACAACAGTGGATTTTATAATCAGAATAAAGTATTAGTTAATCTATGTGCAAAAGGTCTAAGCTTGCTTCTTTTGCTCTATTATGGGTGCTTTTTTCACAGCTGTGGGCGATGTATCCGCTATTTTCTTTGCTTTTGCTTTCTGTTGTTTTCCAATGTATGCTTCGATGCCAATTGCTAGAAATACCAGAGCAACCCCACTCCATTGGCCCATATTCAATGTGTGGTTAAACCAAAACACACTCAAAAGCATAGTAAACAGCTTTCTGGTAACTGTCACTGTGACCAAACGAAGACTGCCGTAGTGTTGGAGGGTATAAAATATAAAGCATTGTCCAACAGCTCCGCAAAATCCAAACAACAAAACATCTCTGATCACAGCTGGGTGTTGTTGAAAAAAGGACAGTGCCTGCTGCAATTCGTCGTTGTATGGGTGCAATAGCAGATAAAAGGCTGACAGCATGGATCCGATTGCATTCATGTAAAACATCATATGCTGGCCGCTGACGAGATGGTTGAATTTGGTAAAGATTTCATCTTGGGTTGCATTTGTCAGCCCATCAATGCATAAGTTGGTGCACAGTAGGAACAGACCCCACATGGAATTGTTGACAGCACCACTCGATGCCTTTTTAGAAGGCTGATACAACATAAACATCGAGACGCCAAGAGTCACCAAAACAACACAGGCATACTTGTGGATCGGAAACTTGCGACGATACACCAAGACGTTCATAAACATGACAGGCACCAGTTTGCATGACTTTCCAAGTATCATGGTAGGGTAATCAATGTGTTTGAGAGAAGCATAGCCAAAAGGCGATCCAGTGCAATTGAAGATAGCCACTTGGATATATTTCACGTATAGACTGCGTGGTGTTTCTTTAATGTTGAGGCTACGCCCACACACTTTGAGATATATGGCAGCTACTATGGCAGCAACAATGGACTGAATGAGGTTGAGCACAATGAAAAACTTGAATTTCTTGGGTGTTTCGTCGTTTCCATAAGGTGTTGTACTCACACGCTCTTGGATAACACCCCATGTCAGAAAACAGATGTATATGCCAATCACACAGAGTGTAAATTTGAGCATCTATGTCTATGAAGGTGTATGTAAAAGAAAGGGGGAAAAGAAAGAGGAGGCCGAAATCATTCCATGTGAATGCTGCAGTTGCAAGGTGTAGACACACCATTGGCTGGAAACCCCTTATACATTGCCAGTCGTTCATCTGCACCCACTTTCTTTGTGTTGTAGGTGCAAGCAGCAGAGAAGCGCACGGTTCAGGTGTGGAATAATAAAGAAATGTTGAGTAATGTATAAAATAGCATAGAAATACGTATGAAATGTTGGTTAACATTTGCAAGCGTTTACACTTTCCAAATTCGGCCAGCTTAAATGGCTATAAGCTTCCTGCTAAACCTGTTAATTACTGCCTACTTTTTTTTTAAAAAAAAACCATGTCATTTCAATCCTTCAAAATCGGGTACTATTCATGTTTCCTACAGCTCTACTGAATCACAATAGTCAATGGCTGTCAAGACAGGACCAATTTAATGAAAACAACAAATCTTTTATTTTTATATTACAAGTGTTAAAATGCAAATATGTATATAATGAATTAATAGCATAAAAAGACTAGAGAAGGGGATATTAATCAACGATTTTACATAACATCTAATCCATGTCGAGGTCTTCATCCTCGTCCATTGGCTCTTCTTCAATGTAGCCAGCTTCACTTTCATGGTTTCGAGTAATATCAATGCAGTCATTTGCGTCAAGATCGACCTTGGCAACTTCACCATTACGAACACCACCATCGATAATTAATTTGGCTAAAGGATTCAATACACGTTGTTGAATAAGGCGATTCAAAGGACGCGCACCAAAGACAGGTTCGTAGCCATGTTTGCCGAGCCATTTCTTGGCAGCTTCAGAGACTTGCAAGACAATGCGGCGATCGGCAAGACGTTCTTCGATTTCCTTGAGACGAACATCAACAATGCCAGTGATGTTGTTTTGTGTGAGACGATTAAAGATGACCAATTCATCGATACGATTAGTGAACTCCGGACTAAAGTGATTGCGAACAACTTCGAGAATCTTCTCCTTCAATATGATCATATTATCCTTGTGTTGATCAGCCAACAGACCAGCACCTAAATTGGATGTCATTACGATAATAGTATTGCGGAAGTCAATCTTGCGACCCTTAGAATCATGGATAAAGCCTTCATCGAGAACTTGCAAGAGGACGTTGGCAACATCTTTGTGGGCCTTTTCCAGTTCATCGAGTAGGACCACAGCATAAGGCTTACGACGAACAGCTTCAAAGAGACCACCGTCTTCGTGGCCAACATAACCAGGAGGAGCACCAATCAATTTAGCCACACTATGCTGTTCCATCAGCTCACTCATGTCAATACGGATCATAGCACGTTCATCATTGAACAGGAACTCGGCCAAAGTCTTGCAGAGCAGAGTTTTACCAACACCAGTAGGACCAAGGAACATGAAGGAGGCTAAAGGCTTACGAGGATCTTGAAGGCCAGCCTTGGAGAGACGAATAGCATCACAGACAGCCTTGATGGCAGCATCTTGACCAACAACATGTTTGCTAACTTCAGCTTCCATATTCAACAGCTTCTCGCGTTCACTCTTGGCCAAATTTTGAACGGGAATACCTGTCCAGCGAGAGACAACCTCCATAATCTGCTCGGGACGAACCACCTCCGACAAGATGGTATTATCACTGTTGGCATCATTAGCCAACTCTTCATTCACCTTGCGTTGCTTCTCAGCTTGAAGTTCAGCGATACGTTGCTCAACATCAGGAATAGCGTAGTATTCGATATCGGCAGCAGTGTCCAGGTCATAGCGGTTCTTGGCTTCAATGGCTTTGGACTTGAGATCATCCAATTTTTGCTTCAAATCACGAATTTCATCAAGACGACCCTTTGTCAATTCATACTTGAGCTTCAATGGTTTCAGTTCCTCGTTAATTCTGGCCATTTCTCCCTTTACAGACTCCAAACGTTCATTGGATTCCTTGTTGTTCTTCTCCTTTCCAAGCGCCTTGGCCTCAATTTCAAGTTGGAAACGTTTACGCTCAAGCACGTCAATTTCTTCAGGCTTGGAATCTAGCTGAACACGGGTGTTTGCGGCAGCTTCGTCAATCAGATCAATGGCTTTGTCGGGCAAGAAACGGGTTGTAATGTAGCGGTCAGAGAGTTGGGCAGCAGCCACTAAAGCAGAATCGACAATCTTGACACCATGGTAGTTTTCATAGCGCTCCTTGAGACCACGAAGGATAGAGATTGTAGCAGGAACAGAAGGTTCACCAACATCAACCTTTTGAAAACGACGCTCAAAGGCAGGATCCTTTTCAATTTCACGATATTCCGACAGAGTAGTAGCACCAATGCAGCGAAGTTCACCACGGGCCAGCATTGGCTTTAGCAAGTTTGCAGCATCCATGGAACCTTCAGCTTTACCAGCTCCCAGAACCGTATGGATCTCATCAATGAACAAAATAACACCTTCTTCAGATTCTTTGACTTCTTTCAGAACAGCCTTAAGACGCTCTTCAAATTCACCACGAAACTTTGCGCCGGCGATCAAAGCACCCATATCCAGCGAAAAGAGCTTGCATTGCAGTGATTGTGGGACATCACGCTCGATGATACGACGAGCCAGTCCTTCCACAATGGCTGTCTTACCAACACCAGGCTCACCAATCAAGACCGGATTGTTCTTTGTGCGTCTAGCCAACACACGAATAACACGACGGATCTCATCATCACGGCCAATGACGGGATCTAGTTTACCAGTTTGGGCCATTTGAGTCAAGTCAATGGCGTACTTGGCCAAAGCCTCATACACTTCTTCAGCATTCTTTGAATCCACACGACGATTACCACGAACTTGAGAGACAGCAGCTTCGAGAGCCTTCTTTGTAACACCCGCCTCTTTCATTGGTTTGAAAGTTGCATCTTCATCAGCCAAAGCCAAAATGACATGGTCAATAGCGATGTAAGAGTCTTTTTGATCTTTCATGTGCTTTTCAGCATTGCTAAGAAGTTTAGCTGCCTGGGGGCTGATAGCGATATTGGTAGGAGCAGGATCCTGAGAAGGCAGTTGCACCATCAATTTCTTGTAACCACGTTCGACCACCGTAGCGTCAACGCCAGTTTTTTCGAGGATTGATGTGAACAAAGGCGAACCATCAGTTGTATCGAATAATGCACAGACAATGTGTGCGGGCATAATTTGAGAATTTCCAAATTCGCGAGCTAAACTTTGAGCAATGCCCAAAGCTTTCTCGACTTTTTCAGTAAAGTTCATTCCAGACATAATTGTTGTAAATAGTTGTAGTGAATAAAGTGTTTCGTCAGACATCTCTTTTATACTAAAAAATTCCTGCTGTCCTTCAATCCTTCAATATGAACCCCCCCCCCCATATTACTGGAAGTTGATAGAAGAACCTCGAAAATGCTAGTGAAACCCCGATAATGCCACAACAATGTAGCATTTCACGAATGCATTGCATGAGTTTATTTCAATCTTGAATTGGTATATATACATTGTCTCTTATTTTATCGAGAAATCCTCAAAAATGAAAAAAATGAAAGGTTCGAAAATTATGCAAAATCTGAAATGTTATCATTATGCCTGCAATAAATGAAACACTTGATTTAAACAAAAAGACCGCAGTTTTTTAACACTTATTCAGTCATATCAATCAAGAAACTACTTTAATTAGTCGATGGCTGTACATGATTATAGATAGGGAGCATCTTACAAGAAATCCAGTTTATCACTCCAGTGCATTTAGGAATCATATAATGCCAGTGTAATGCATGATCATGATAGGGAGTTGTCCTGGGATTCAAATGCAACTTATTCAAAAACCCAAGGTTGTCTTTTATTCAAGAACTGATGTCATTATTCGTTAGTTGGGTAACACGATCTTTTCCTTCTTCCTTTGCGTCGAGGCAGATATATCTTCTTGCGCTTGTTCCGAATGTAAGTTATATCTTGTTGTACGTCTAGGGCCTTTGTCTTCAAGTTTTCTACTGATATTAACAAAAATTAATGATGCTAGTATTCGATATGATTTCGATAGGATACCTTGTCTCTTCAATTTCAGGACTATCTCTCATTTTCCTTGTCATTTCTTTGCGAATGATAATTTCTCTTTCCTTGATAGCACTCTGACACAATGCAACTCTTTCTATGACTTGGTTTTCCAAAAGTAATTGGGCACCCAGCTGGCTTTTTCCAGAAGCCTTGGATGAAATCATGACAATTGCGCCGCCAATGGCAAGAGCAGCACCTCCTGTGACAATAGCTGTGCTACCAAAAGCAACACCTCCAAGAGCAGATAGTCCACCAAAAGCACCAACGCTCCAACCAGTTGCTTCCAATTTTTTACTTGATCGAGGATCCAATCTAACCAGCAAATCCAGAAGTTGCTTTAGCTGAACGACATCAGATCGAATTTGTTTGGGAATCGCATCTTGCATTTTGTCATGTTCCTCGATCCAAATCTCTGTGCTCTGAAGAATGCTCTGAACTTGAGATATCAGCATTTCAAGCTGATTGTGAAAAGAAACCTCGCTAAATTTAACACTAGCTTGATAAGTTGAGTAGAGCGAGAGAGAAAGCACGCCAGCTGCTGCTGCTGATTTAGCGAGCGTTTCGGCTGTTGTAGAGGGTCCCACCACCTGCTTTTCTTCTGTAAGGTCAGTCTTTCTCTTATTTTTCATTTCATCTTTCATTTTTTGCCGAAGCTCCTCATCTTCGGATTCTGAAGACGAAGATTCCTCTTGATAACGGTTGAAAAACCATCTTTGATTATTCTCTTGCCGTCTTCTTCGACGTTCTCTCCTGTATTGTCTTTCAAAATCCTCAAATCTCTCTTTCTCGTACTTTTTTTTGCTTGTTTTCTCCATATACATGTTTCCGCATCGAATTATAAACTCTGTGATGGCTCTTGTTCTTTCAGACGTCAACAACGATCCAAAATAGCTGGTGGGGGCAAAATTCTTGGTCCAGGAATCCTCGGCCGTGGATTCAATAGGTTTTTGTTCCTGTTTGCAATTAGATATTTGTGCGGCTTTTTTTCGAAATTGAAATTTTTATACCTTTTCATTTTTGGGTAACTCTTGCAAGATATGAGGTGCAAAATCAAGAAGAGTTCGAATTGGCGTAGTAAAATCTCCAGTTTCTCGATTGTAGAGCTCGCTAGGAAACTGATAGTCTTCAAAGAAGAACTAATTCCATGTCAGTATACATATCAATAGCATTATAGTGCAAGCTTTACCGAAGCCATTGTGTATTGCGCTTGAATGACGTTTGTAAACGTTGAAGAGATGTATTAAAGTGGATGGATTTGAATGGGATACACATATCAGAGAGAACATCCAATTAGATTTAACCAGGATTCATTATGCATGCATTATTATTAGAATGAAACAATGTCACGATCATGGCTATTTAAAATATATACAACTCCAATATGGAATCCTCAGCAACAAATCCGATTTGCAAACAATAAATAAGAATGTTATTAATCCACAATGTATATATATATTTATATGAACATCACTTTATGCCTCTATTGTTGATTGCAAAACCAAATTGGATACTCTAAGCTTAGTGTTCGAATTGCCGGTTGCATGGACATGGATTAGACTATCAGGTCGAGCAGCCATTCCACCCCTCTGAAGAAAAAAAGAAGGAGGTGGACATTTACTGGAGGTCTGATCTATCTTTTCATTATTTGGGGTTTGACATTCTGCAAACATTGTACTCAGTAAATGAACTGGAGCTTTATACACCTGTCGATTTGATAATAAAACCTATACCTTTATCAAGTTGACATTTATTATTTTTTTTTATTTAATTTTTTTTAGTGAATTTATATAACATATTGTACCGATTCCACACCTTGAAAGGTGTCTCAATAACATCTGATAGTTTAATGTATGAACAGAAATCGTAGGTGACATACTTCTAAAATTAATAGATAATTTCGTAATTTGTAGTTTGTCAGGAGTATATCGTTTTCTTGCACTTTATCTGCATACTTGTTTAGCTCGTTGATCGAATGGTTCAAAAACAACGAAACATATCTCCAAGTCATGTCGGGTGTGCTGTACACCAAAAGCTTTCTGGCCCTATTGACACAGATCGAGTTGTTCCTGATTTTGAGTTTAACAAAACAGCCGTTGCAATTATTTAAGAGAACCTCTTCCCGTATAATTTGGACTGTGCTCTCTTTAAACATGGAAGACTATCTTTGTTTTACGAATATAAAGAGTGCCAGCAAAATTATGTGCGTAACTGTGTTGCTTTAACGTGCATAATAAAAACTTTCTGAATAAGATCAGAAATACAAAACTTGGAATTTTATTGACATAAAAGATCCAGCCTCTATTCATAATAAGACTATATCATGGTCAATCGATACCGACTTAACTTGCTATAGGCTCATATGCTAGAAAATCAGCAAAGTTTTCTTGTTTTGGCAGTATCTCGACAACAAAGACAGATGTCGAGAATCGGAAGACGTAGTGAAGTACAGTTATTATATTAGTACTTGGATGTATACTTGGCTTGAACCCCAAATTCTTACCACCTGAAAATGATCTCAAAGTTGAAAACTGAAAATCGAATATGAGGTTTGGGGCCCAAACACAACGAAATCTGAAAAATGGTCAGAGGTACGTAAAACTCGGAGATGTGGTAGAATGGTGCAAAGAAGCAAGATTTTGGCTGAGGGTTGTGTCTCTATCACTTAATAGTTTGTAAAGCGGCGAGAAAAGTGATGGCCATAATTAGGTGGCATTTATTTTAACCAAAACATAAAGCTGCAAAAAAATAGCTTTTAAGGTCATAATCCACATCATCTTGGTTATTGATTATATTTATACATAAATAGATTGTTTAAGGTATTCATGCTTTGCTCATCAATTGAAATAGTTGTTTCATTACTAAAGGCCTGTATTCACACCGGTAACTTCAATAAGTATATATAACATTGCATATTTTTGTTAAATGCTTTTTGTCAGCATTTGAATCCAGCATCAAACTATATAGGCTATTTGGCTCTAAAAACACCTTTTCCTATTCCAAATGGTCTTGCTCTTGCAATTTTCGATGTTTTTGTTTCGCAGCAAAAACACCTTATACTCTGAGTAGAAACAAACGCATGGAGTCGACCAAACAATCCATCACATCAATATGTTGATCATATCCATAGTCTTACTATTTCCAATAGTAATTAAAACCTCATGTTGACAGGAACGAATTGCCCCTGTTTTTTTTTCCTATGATTGTAGGGGATGGAATAGGTCGTCAACTTAATGCTGGAACGTTTTAACGAAAACATTAATTGGGTATACACTTCGAAAAGAAAAGCATCATGTTTATCAGCGTTGATACAGCGCACATATTTCCATGGCTACGATCTGGGTATGTGACACAAATTATCATCATAATGCAAACTGTCTTTATTTTCACTTCTCCTACTTTATCTTCTTCTCTTTTTACGAAACCTTCAATATTACTATTGCTTACAGACGCAACAAAAAAAGCTGGTAAGACTCAATCGATTCAAAATGATAGATGCGAATTCAATTTAAGTAGTTTATGTATTGTTAAGTTACTGTCGCGATAAATATCAAATTCATTTGCCACGCCTGTTTTGATAGTCTTGCCACTTTTTAAAGTAAACGGTGGAAATTTGATAAATGCCCACCAATCTAGTTCTAAAATTATGTAATCTCCAGACGATGTGCAAAACACATACGCAAGTTGCCTTGTCTTCGCTTAACGGCAGGCTAAATAGCCCAAAACCAGAATGAACAGCCCTCATTCCCCATTCAGCTGCCTGTCTGTGCTTCGTAATGGCCTTGAAACGCTCAAGTGTTTCTTCATCTAATATCAAATCATTCATCTCATTTTTCTTGGGAGCCCGAGGAACTTTTCTTTATATTTGATTGAATTAGGAAACCCAGCATCTGCTAGCAAAGGCTCGTTCAAACATTGATGAACGCCTGGATAATAGAGGAAAATTTTGAGAAGGTTCGTATCAAATTATAGCAAACTATAAAACTTAGATTTTACTGAGACATTTTGGTTCGATTTTAGCTCAATGGCTTGTTACAGTTGATGTACAAGAAAGTAAAATTACTACTTTATAATATTGATCTAAGGTTAAGTTTTGAGGTGGTTTTGTTTACAAATAATGCAGATGAACGAAAACACACGAAGCAAAGGTAAGGATGAAAATGAGGACGAAGACTAAGACGAAGAAAAAAATGGGAAAATGGAAATGTTAAGGATGTCAAGAGCAAAAGCCCAAAGCGTGATTATATGCTGTGCAGTGTTGAGAATGTATCTAAAAAAAAAAAAAAAAAAGTCAGTAAATCGCCTATTTCTAGAGTCAATAGCCATCAAGCGTCAACAAGGCTTAGACTGACGCGAAGGCCAGCGGGTCCAGGTCGAAACTCAATGAAAATATGGTGGAAGTATGGCTACCAGGCTTAGACTGACGCAAAGGCCAGCGAGTCCGTTTGCCTACAACGTTGGCATATTCAACAATGTGGTGGAAGTATAGCTACTTGGCTTAGACTGACGCGAAGACCAGCGGGTCCGTTCGCCTACGACGTTGGCACGCGTACTTTTGACCGTTTTACTGAGTAAATTTAAAGAAGAAAACTAACCTTTTATTTCACCTAGAATTTGCACAATTGAAGAATGAAAAAAGTAAAAAGAAAAGAAGGAAAAAGGATAAAAAAGAATCTCACAAAAATGACTTATCAAGCCGAAAGTATTGAGAAATAACAACTTTGACGAAAAAAATCATTTCATACAATAAAGTGTAAACACTGATTTTCAAATGTGAGACTTCTCCAGTGGAAAAAATACAAACAAGTGAAAGAATAGCAAGAGAGCGAAAGAATTACTGTATTGGACTTGCGCATAAGGGTATTAATTATTCGACAAACTGTATTTTTGTAGACAAAAAGAGGCAGCGAAAAGGGTTGAATCTACTATTTTGAATTTAGGATGTGATGTAGAAGCCTGCAATTGGTGGCCAATATTTCATGATATTATAGACCTTTTAAATGGTGATTTGCCAGTTCTACCGAGAAGCTTTACCTATTCTCTTGCGAAAAGGTGTTTTAATTTTCATTTAAAACATGCATACATATTTATAAAATCGAGCATTTGGCAATGCAAATCAAAAAGAAAAAAAAAAAAAGGTAAAATTAAGCTACACAGTGGGGTTGTGGTATGGAGTGTCTACACGCCAAACACAAAAAGGTTGACATGCTAACCGCAAAAACCTCTCAAAAAGTGTAGCTTTCAAAAACAAAGAGTCAAGGCAACAACACAACTGATATTCCTGCTTTTCACTGTTCAATGGCGGTATACTGCACTTGTAGATAATGGGTGCTCCGACTTTGAAAACTACTGAAAAATGTACTCTAATTGTGCATATAAGACATGCATTAAATGATTTCCTGAAGCCTTATTTATCATCTGGTTTCGTTTTTAAACTATTGCAACTAGCCCAATGAAGCTTTTGGGCGTGTTTTGTTGTATATGAAATCAGTTATGACAATCAAATAATAGCGTGTTAAATCAAAAAAGTTCTACCTTGCTAGCAGTTTCAACTTCAACATCAGAAAACCTAAAAACAATTTATGCTTGGTCATGTCGCACCAAAGGAAGCTTTCGCGTTTTTGATCTGTAATCATAATTATGTATACCATGATTGCGAAAAGACTTTGCGCTGACTTTTTCCTCTCCTTCAACCACATGAAATGGAAACTGATTTTGACTGGCCAGATCAATCAAAAATAGCTCAGAAGCGTCAATGATACTTTGCAAAGACATTTTTAAATCGATATAGTCAAAAAACAACACTCAAGTACGATCCGTTCAAATTCGGCACATGCACTTGGTTATACACGTATTGAAGCAGCTTTTAAGTGTCAATCTGCTGTAATAGTAGAGGAAGCGTAAATTTGAACATTTGAGATTATAATTCATTTTGTCCGTCCAAAAAACTTGATAAAATATTTATCATGGGATGAAAAGGATCATTCGTCATGTCAAATAGAAAGGAATATCAGACTTGAGCTTCCTGATAAGCTTCAAATGCCAAATTATGTAATATACAATAGGATAAAGGATTTGAAATCATAATTATTCATTGAAAAAGATCGTTTTTAGCATAATATAAGATTTTTGTGATACAAAATCAAAGCACCAACAGAAAAAAAAAATTGAGTTTGACAAAGCCTACAACCCCACATTAAGTGTCACTACTTTACCCGTAAATTACATTACTGTATTACCTTGTATTTTCACACAATCGAAATTGATTACAAAATATGAAATGAGTCCAAGGGATAATAGTTTATGTATGAAGCCAACGGAACCTTTTCCGTGCTCAAAA
>MU619240.1:276742-300183 GCA_025201805.1 Parasitella parasitica
AAAAAAAAAAAAAAAAAAAAAAAAAAATAAACCATCTGATTTTTCATTGTAAATTTTGTATTATAATACTAGGCGTACAATATCAAATAAACTCTATCTAGAAAAGAAAAAAAGAATCATACGACAATATGTAGGTTTTTCAGGCTACTAATACTAGATAAAATCACTGGCACAAGCTGGAAAGCTTTTCGACATATCGGATAACGAACTGATCGACCTTTTAAAACTATAAAAATTAACACACACGCAAATTTCCGAAGCTTAAAGTGGGGGAGCGTTGTACATCGTTCGATAAATGGTGTAAGAAAGACAGAGGAATGCCTTTTTTTTATTATAGGAAAAGCTATTTTTCCCACCCTTTTTCTCTTCACGCCCGAGTTAAAAGTCGTCTTCGTTTTCAACATCCCAGTCATCTAATAAAGATTCACTCTCTTTTTTCATGGCGGCTAATCCCGTAATTTCTTCCAAATAAAGTGGGTCCTTCAATACTTGCTTGACAAAACTCAGATGATCCTCGTTATAGGCCTTCAAAATCTGATAGTTGTATGAGATAATTAGGATAAATGCATGGCAAATAAGCAAGATTCATACCTTTTCTGAACATGCGGTACATTTTTCATATGCTTGTCCCGCTATCAACATGTTGCTAAATTGCCCAAGAAAGCCGCGTATCTGATGTGGAAGCAAACCCAGAATAGAACCAAGGGATTGAGTTTGGTTACTTGACGTATCAGCTTTGGCATTGATCCTTATCACAAAATGAGTTAGTTTTGATTGCCCGCTGTGCTTTGCGCCTGCTACTTTACCCATCTGGATGTTGAAGTAATGATACCATGAGTTCAACAGCGAGTGCTCCCGCAATAGCTGCTAAGCCTGGCCTGGTCACTGTACATTGTTGATCCAAGGTGCGGTCCCTAAGAGACTATCAAAAAAGGTTTAGTCCTTCGAAAGAAAAGAGATAGAAGTCTTGTCTTACATCAGTAGGTGCAACAATGTCATTGCAGAAATAGCAACCTAGTTCCTCTTGCTGGTGTTTTTGTTGACGTGCTCCATGTCTCATGACAAGATATGTGTCAAATCCCAAGGCGCTGTTGATAACAATTTTGTTGTACTTTGTGGCCAACAAGGTAGGGAACCATCGGCTTTCTCTGCTATCAGTCAATAGAAATACAACATCATGATCTGATACCAATCCACTCAGGATATCAATGTCTTGAGCTAATCGTTCGTCTGAAGTCTGAGCATGGTGGCCAGGCATAGGTATCGATAAATCGTAACCTTCAGATACGACCGTTGGCTGGATCGTCTTCAAACTTTTAGCTGCAGCTTTGGCTTTCACTGATCCGCCATGTAGAGAGTCCTCAAATTGATACAGTGCCTGACGCACAGGATTAGAAAAGGACACTTTACCATTGTCTACGAACGATATATGGCGCACGCCCCAGCCCTATAGCCCTGTGAGTTGAGGTGTCGTCAAGCACGGATAAAACTTACAATTAGACATCTGGCTACATAACATCCAAGAGTTCCCGCACCAAGTAGTAGACATTTCGTATGCTTAATCTTTTCCAAATCAAGGTCAGGCATCAAGCGCCATCTCATCAATTTTAGATTAAGGTCCACAGAGGTATCGGCTAGTCTATTGATTTGTTATTGTTGTTGTCATAATTGTCGACCATATTATTAGTTTGTTTATGATACCTTGTTGGATCCATCAATGGGCCCAGATCAGCCATTCTGGGACCAAGTTTACCTTGCACGTTCCGTTCCCACCCCACAGATTTCAGACCTACAGACAATGAATATGAGTCTATGAAAACATACACCAGCAACAGCACTTACCGTCATAAGAGGCTGTTTCTGGTAACTGGACTTCTATGATAAATGAGGAGTCGATTTGATGCGGACGCCAACATAGTACAGATACTTTTTGAAGTTTGAATACTGTGTATACAAGATAGAGTAGATTTCGCAGCGGCCATCCAGGACCATCGGCAGAAGTGGCAGGATCGATGAAGCCAATGATGCACTAACATATAAAAACGTCAGACATTACTTTAAAATATAGATATCTATCTCATATTTTTACATCTTTGCTATCAAATTCGCTTAGTGGTAGTACATGCTGGTTGTTCTTTATCGTGAAAAACGGCCAATTGTTTTTCATGCTTTTGATCGATTCCATTAAATCCATGCCAATGGCGTCCTGTTTATGCAGCAGAATCCATGGTTGAGTTGGCATCAATGCAGGAAAACCAAACCAATGATAAAACTTGTATTTTTTTAAATCGGCAAATGTGAGCAATAAAAAGCTTGCCAATTCATTTGGATCTCTTAGCGCTTGGCCAGTTTGAACTGCATTTTGGATCTAGGTAGGATATTTAAGAATTTTCCCATATACTCTATTCATTCCTCGGCTTAATTACCTTTTCTGTTACTTGTTGAAACAATTGGTTCTTATCAATCGTGCGAAATTCCTCAACAGTATTTGTATTAACCAGTGTTCCTTTACAGCCATAATACCCTATCTTTCTATGAGACAAATTAATGCAAAATAATTTATTTTTTTTAGCAAAACACAAACATATGAGATTCTTCTTCCAATCCTTCTGCAGGAATATGAAAGCGACTTGGAATATTTATTGTTTCATTCTTTTCATTCATTGCCGTGGTTACATGTGTATAATACCCATGAATCACTTGCGATTCTGATGATAATTTAAGTACATTTAGTTTCTTTTCTACAAGAGATTGCCAAAATGATGCATCCACTGATGAGTTAAATGGGGTAAATTTTAATATATTCATGTAGATAAAAAAAAAAGAGAGAGATACAAAAAAGAAGGGCTTGCGTAATTGCGGCGGGCCTCACCCCCCACTACACTTTATTGCTTATAATCTGTTGTGAGTGCGTGTGCATTATGTGAGAAAAACTTTCTGTGTGTGATTCAGTATTATCTTGTGACTGTAATAGAGCGGTTTGTCATGACAACAACAATTCCCATGACAGCAATGATTCAACAATATAATGCAAAGAGTAACATGACAGGCCAGAAATCAAGGAGAGGATGTATAAAATGTTATATGTAAACGGATGGAATAGGGAGCTGATCAATTTGAAATAATGGGGGGAGAAGGTATAAACTATTTCACGTGCATCGTATATCATCTTGATTTAGGTTGTGTGCAAATTTATAACAAATATTGCAAAATGTCAAGTATATATGTGTGAAAACAGCACGTATCTTGATTGGACAGTGAAGTAGTGTCAAAAATTTGCACAGATGAAATTCAGTGATTTTCATATGATAAAATAATTTTTTTGAAGACGAGTTGGTAAGATAATTGCTATCATGGTGAAATTGCGTGATGTATATTTGGAATGACATTGTAATGATAATGAAGTAAAATAAACGCGGAATGTTTTTGTGAGGCAAGTGTGTAGAGGGCATTGCCGACGATCTGGAATTGATTTACCCCACAACAGACACTCACATAAATGCGCACACGGGAGGGGGGGGGGTAATAACCTATGAACAAGGGGAATATAGAAGGAGAAGGAAAGAATAGGAGATATTTTTATTTTTGATATGGACATAGATAAGAAAAAAAAAAAAGGTTCATTGTAATATACACAACCTTTTACTTCTGAGCCTTGTCTCTTTCATTGCTAGCCAACACGCTATCATATATTTATGATTGCTGCCATGATCCATGTATATTTTGTTTATATCATATATATTCAAGGACTCTAAATTTTAACGTGTGAAATACTATGAAAAATCAGGGATTGCCATAATTGGGTTATCAACATCCCTCATCTTTTCGGATGTGTGGAGAAAAGTTTTTTTGCTATTGTAAGCATGTCTTACAGCCAATGCCTCCCATTACACCCCCCATCAAACTGTTATCTCAGCCATCATCAAACCCCACTTACCCAATTTGTCATTTTCCATAGAGTATATAAACCCTGCGCTTTCTCACCCTTTGAAACGCATTTCTTTTCTTTTTTGTTTTTTAATTACATACATTATGACCACATTTATTCAAACCTCCACAATGCATCTTTCTTGTCCCAAGAGAGCTATTCCACCCGTTGACAAGGCCAACATCCCTAGACCTTATAAATGCCCTATCTGCCCAAAGTCTTTTTATAGGCTTGAGCATCAAACCCGTCATATTCGTACACACACTGGCGAAAAACCTCATCAATGTACATTTCCAGGCTGTGCAAAGAAGTTCTCACGTTCTGATGAGCTAACTAGACATGTCCGTATTCACACATCGCCAAACAAGAGACGTGCACGCAAAGCAAAGCTGGCCAAATCAGCTCAACAGCAACAACAGCAACAGCAGCAACAACAGCCTGTCATGCTTGTTGCCAGATCCTTACCTCCTTCGCCAGCTCTTTCTGCAAGCTCCAACTTTTCGTCTCATCATTCAGATATCGAAGAAATGCTATTTACACCTGACCAGTCTCCCACTCTCTCTCCCACTGCCATTCTATCGCCCATTGGGTCGCCTAAAATGTCCCTGTTCAAATTAGCACCATTGGAGTGCAATCAGTTTGATCCTGTTTCCACTCGCTCCAATACCTGCACCCAACCAAGCTTAATGGATCTCTTGAATTGCCCTCCCCAAGCCCGAGTGTTGCCTCCTATTAGCGGCGTATCCCACTTCATGCCCTCTTACAATGCTGCTGCTGCTGCTGCTGATTCAACATCTTCGTTACCTTCAATTCATTCTGTTGTTCAATTTTAAATACTATTTCACATCATATCACACAATTTTATATATTTAACATCCCCCACTCTTTTCTTATTTCATTATTATGTAGACTCTTATTTTTTCCAATTAATTCAACACTGTATAGAATCAATGCAACAAGCACACAGCGCACACATTAGCAATTATTATATATCAAACCCTACTCTCTTTTTTTTTATGTACATAATAAACATGGTTCAAAGATACTCATTTTCTCTCGTTCCAATGTGTGTAATATGAATTATCCGAATTTACCCTAAATTTAAAGATCCTTCAACTACTACCCAGATTCTCCCGTTTTAATTTTCCACCCTGTTTGCTTATCTAAAGAAACTTTTAATTGGATAAAGCACCGGTTCTTCTCAGGGTTGTGAGAGTGTAAACGCACGTGGGATAATACCATCCATACTTTTATTGGATGATACAGCAAGGGTGGCCTCCCCACATACGTGAATGATACAGACTCATTGGATGTTTGTTTAATCTCTCACCATCTTCACCCCGCACAAGCGTAAAATCCTTCCGTCTCCATTTTTTACCGATGATATATTTCTTTTATTGGAAGAGGATAAAGCTTTTAGAGTCGTTTAGATGGGTTCATTATCCTGCGAGCTTGCGAAAGACTTAATATGCTGACGATAAATCTATTATCAAAGTCCAGACTCAAAATTACGTGATTTTATTATTTGCAATCCATGTTCTTTTTACCAATATTAAACTAAATGAGTCAAAAATGTCATTCACAAATCTCTTCCCCCCCCCACCCCGAATTCTCGAGATACGGGAAGATGCTGTATAAATATCAAAAAGAGCCCTAGATGATTACGATATCATAAATTTAATATGATAATAGCGTGATTTTGTACCCAAATGTTTTAATCCAATAAAGTTTGTAGCTTTCCTTCGTTCTCCCCTTGTTTTCCTTGTACGTTTTCCCTTTTCTCACCTTGGAAGTCCAAAATCAGTATTGACAGCTGGATGTCGTATCAAATAAGCCTGTGTTTACCTTTTTTTATCACACGGAGGTTGAGATATACAGCAAATACCAGGCTTTTTCCGATTCTTTAATCACAACACAAGAAATCGTATCATTTATATGCACGTCTGTGTAACTAATACGTTCCTTATGATAAAATACGATACGGTGAGATCATACCAGATGACATATATAAAAGGAAAGTTTTATAGAGCTTCCATTATTCTTTATAATCATATATTCGAAATATTCTACAGAAAATTCCACAATTTGTAGATGGAAGCAACTAAAACAACACATATTCCAAGTATAACTGTGCATGTTCGTACTACAGATTTGCAACAACAAAATGCACGAGCAGGCCATCAGGGTGGTACTAGTGGAATAAAAATATATTAATGATGACAATAAGAAATTAAATGCTAACCTCTTGCTTGCACAAAAAACATTTAGTGTTTCTTTTTGTATTAAACAAACCCGTAAGCCATTTGCCAGGGATGAGGTTTTGTATCGCTGCTATTCACAAAATCTACACATATTTTAAAAGAATACTTTTACATGCACGGTGTATCTAGAGGTACCATCTATCCTCCCATGTAAACGTTTTTACTATCAAAGATAACATGTGAGATACAATCAATATGGATTGTGTGACAATATTTGTTAAAATTACTGGATGTAATCTACCCCAAAACATATTTATTATTTTCGTTTATCTTTTCAGTAACTCATGCATATCATTAGCCATGTTTGATTTGAACTGCATACGGATATTTTCTATCAAATAGTAGATATTTTCATGTGCAAATTCATAATTCAGCCGCCCTAAGCCATAAATATTGCCTACTACTACCTATCTTTTTTCGTTTACCAAAAACAACATTATATTGTTCTCATTTTTACTGACCTCCGCAACAATAGTAATTACGTATGAATGACAAGCTATTGGCTCAAAATTCATTGGAAATTCTCTGGATTGATGCTCAAGAGCAGTAACAGTTGAATAAAAACTTCTATTCGGAACTGATAAGTGAGATTAAAAAAAATAGATCACTTTTACCTGAATTTTACTTAAAATTAGGTGTGTCTTATACCTTGTACTGGTATTTCAAATTTTGATTAGTATAGTAATAACCTACGTTTTGGAGGATGGCTTAAACAATATAATGTATGTCATTTGAAGACTACGGCAATTCATTTTTGACATTTTCGATTTCCAAATTGGGAAACTCCGCCGCATGCAGGAACAATTCAACTATGATTGGATATTTTTTCAAAGACATACAGCTGGCTGTTGAGCCATGGCGTAGTTCTAGGTCTAGGTTTACATCTATAAACATTATGCTCTCAAGTGAATTAGCATAGATAGTAAACTCACAACGCATTTTAAACCATGCGGCCATTTTTTTATAGTATATACAATATATAAAATTTATCAAAAGTGCTCAAGATTTTATGATAACATCGACAGTTCCTCTACTGATTCTTGCGCCATCTTTAAACTCTTTTGAATTTGATTCTACAGTTCTTCCAAGACCACTGACAACTTTTTCACGAGAGCCAAGAGCACCAGAAACCAGCAGTTCTTCAACTAGCATACGACTGTTTTTAATGCAATCAGGGACACTAACACCCATGTAACTAGCACCAGTCAAACTCATCAGATGACCATAATTTTGCTTCAAAGCGTAGTGAAGTTCGCGCATACGTCCTTCATGACCAACGATATATTGAGGGATACATTTTTTTTGGAGACTGACCATTGAATGTGTTGGTTTATCATGCAGGTTTAAAAAAGCGTTAACGGCTTTGCGCGCGTAATCGTAAGCTACGCCAGGATCTAGTTCATCAATAGTTGCTTTTCCAAAGGCATCCTCCCAGTCAGCACCACCAATCATAACAGTGAGCTTTACTGCGCTTGGCTGATCTGTTTCTTGGCCACGCATGGCATTTGAGTCAAAGATGACGCCGAGTGTTCCCGGAACGGGAACTTTATACTCTGTATCACGATGAGGAGTAAGAAACCCAAACCCATCATAGCCCAATTTGACGTCTGGAGCAAAGGCAAAATTGACAACAGCTACATCAGACGCAGGATTGTAACTCAAATTCGGTAATGAGCTTGATTTGAGCAGCTTCTCAAGCGTAAACGAAGGGATAGTAGAAACAATATGATCAGCATAAAACTCGCTGCATCTGGTCTTGATCTAACAATGTTGTTAGTCGACACAAAATTTGTTGATGTTGCAGCAAAAACACGTACTTTACTCTCTTTTCCATTGTCCAAAGGTTGAATAGACTCAACAGGGTCATTTCGAACGATTTCCACATTAGGGTGTTGTTCTAACCACGATCGAAGACGGTCAGGCAAGGTTTCCATACCATCTTTGAAGCCTAATACACTCATTTCTTCCATGCGGCCAAACCATTCAGGATCTTTGTCTCTTGACCTAACAGCCATGCCACGCTCACGCATAGTAGACGTGTTCGCAGCACCTCTCATCATACCAACAACGACACCACCGTAGTTCTTTTCAGCTTCGTACAACATACGGAGTGTAGATTGAATTGACAATTGCTTTACATCACCTGCATAAACACCATGCGCAATAGCACCCATTAAATTGATCGCAGTATGCTCATTGAATCTTCTTTTCATAAAATCGTACATGGATTCATCTTCAATTCCATTTTTAGGCTTACCATTTATGAAGCGAGAGCGTCTAAAGGGCTCAAGAGCTCCGGCAAGGATGACAGATTTGAAAACTGGAGGTTTTCTCAACAGCATTGATACAGGGTCGGATGGAATAGTATTGATTTTACCATTATAATAAATGTAACGGTTTTTAACAGAAGGGTCAGATTTGGGTACCCCAAGCAACTTTTCATCATTCAAATTGAGGTCTTGAATCTATCGGTATTATCATTTATTAATTAACTGGTGCGTGCGTGAAATGGTACTTGGTTATTACCATTTCCAACAAGATGGCGCCATTGGGGCCATCCGGACGTAAACCTCTAGGGCCGGCTTCAAAAAGCATAGAGTCCTTACTGTTTGATAGTTGAGGTTGGTTATCTCGACTGTATTGACCAGGAGCCACGCGACGGCTACGAATCCAACCCCCAACACGATCCTCGCCTTCAATCAGTACAATTCTGCTTGTGCCGGAAGCTAAACGTGCTAAATAATAAGCAGCGGATAACCCAGAGATCCCACCACCTAATACGGCAATGCAGGACATTTTTTGGTGGATATTTTATTAGTAAATGTAAGAAGGAATCCAAGAATTGAAAAAGCTCAATCTAAAGTGTATAGAAGAATCTCTGTTGAAGCTCAGCATTTCTACATATATGGAGTATTTGTCTCGGTCGTTGCGATAACATTGGCCGTATTAGTGAGGACCACTTGATAAAAGGAAGAGGTATCCTAGCAACAAGTAGTATTTGAACAATTTACTTTTTGCGAGTTTGACGCTGCATAAATGTGTTGAGATGCTAAAAAGGAAACGTACAACTTTTTTCAATTGATTATTCAAGTTATTTATATACATGGATGAAAAACACATTCATGTATCGAATACTCCTTAAACTACTACTCTAGCATACATTTCATGAAGGTACAATGAAATATAAACAGTTTCCATGATGTGAACTTGATTGTAGTTTGTCAAAAAACTCTTCAGATCAGTCACATATCAGTCATCAGTTATAAACCCATTCAATGGATTCAATTCTAAAATTCTTCCCTTTCTTTCTTATACCTATAGCAAACAGAAGCTCAATTAAAAAAGAAAACTCAAGACAGTAAGCGCAATCACTACAAGATAGTTAATCACTGTGAAAACAAGTATTTAAATAACAAACTAACACAAAAAACCTGACATAAATTAAAGTAAGGCAGCAATTTCATACATACATCAAATTAATTGAACGCGCGTCTATTGTATTTTATTAGTTCAACTAGCTACCCCTACTTGATTTTTTTTTATCTCTCTTGCTTCCCTTTCTCAAGACTTTACTAAATAACAATAACCTAACATCAAATACAGAAAAAAACAACCCAAAAAAATATCAGTATTATGTCAGATAACGAAGTATTATCCACAGCAATGCCAACAATTATTCGCTACACGAAAGAAATGATGATAGGCTTGTATGATAGCCCACTTGTTCAAAAGCCAGAGGAGATGCCCTCTTTACTGACTTGGTTTGGGTAATTTTACAATACATTAGTAATTATTTATATCCAATGTCTAACCATGTTGCTTAGTGAGGATCCCGAATCACCAGCTTGTAAAAATATTCTAAACGGTTCTATTATTACCCGCATTCCATCTGGTATGATATGATAATAAGCAAAGCATTGCATGATTTAACATTTTGTTACTTTAGATAAAAGTATAATTCTCGGCCCTACAAAGACTAACTTTGCTTCTTCACTACATGGGGGCTTGAAAAGAACCGACGAAGGACCAAACATTTCAAAACCGCCACAGCCCAATCCATCAAGGCATAACCATAGACAGGTATTTCATACATCTTGGTATTCACTAAAAAGAAAAGCTGATTCCTTAATATGTAAAAGCTGGATGAGAGATCAAATAACACTGGATTAAAAGAATATCGTTCACCCCGTGGTCCTTCTTATGTTGGAGAAAAAGGATTTTTACACAGAACTGAAAGCAACAAAACCTCATCTGACAGAAAATTCATGGGCTCATCGCCACCAAATAATAATAATAAACGATACAGTGAACGAACAGGCGATGCTAAAAACGGGATGAATGGTAACAATGGAAGACGAGAATGTGAGTATGCAGCTAACAAAAAAAAAACGATATACTGTACTGATTTGATTCATGGGCAATAGACACGCATAATAATAATAATCATAACAATAATAACAATCGTGCAAATGGTCGCAATAACCATCACAATAATAATTATCAAGATCCTGACGCTGAGAGAGTACCAGAATGGATGGATTATACACCCGAAGCTGAAACTGAAGCAAAGGAAGAAGATATGCAAGCACAATTTGCTAATGATTTGGAAGCATGGAAATCAAATATGAAAAAGAGAGACGGTATTAATGAAATTCCTGTTGCTGTTAAACCAGAAAAGAAGATTGAAGAATCATTAGAATCACTATCGATTGAACCTCAACAACCGGATCCTCTTTCTTTCTTTGAAGAAGCACCTGTAGATTCTCGTCGCGAACAAAAAGGTGGTTCTCGCTTCGCTAGGTTCTTTGCAAAACGTGAAGAGCCCATGACAACTGCCGTATTTGAAACCGCCGTGCAACCTCAAGAATCTACTAGTGCTCAACCTCGCTCTATAAGCTTAGATGATCTATTTCAAGGCCCTCAACTCGCAACAGTTGGAATGCCCACAACAAACCAATACAAGCAAGCACTACTCCCATTACATCAACAGCAACAACAACAGCAACAACAACAGCAACACCAAACTCCTCCGCCACAACATTTGCAGCACTTGCACTTGCAGCAACAACAGCAACAACAGCAACAGCAGCAACAGCAGCCAAATTTACGAGTATATTCGGAAGAGGATATTTTAAAATCTCTGGGTGCGAATAAAGCAAAAGGAAATCAAAATGAGGACGCAATGGGATTCAATCGTGTGCTTCAAATTTTATCTCAACCAAAACCCTCGTTGCCTCATAACAACAGTAGCAATAAAGATGATGGACTGCAAGACTCACCAAGAGTAAAAATGATGACTGGCTCACCTTTTGAAAATAAATCCTCCTCCTCGACTTCTTCACCTTCCTCTGTATCCAATCGATTTGGTAACAATTTACCTACATCCGTATTACGTCAAATGAGTACAAGATCATCAGAAGGTAAATCACCTTCATTACAACCTACAAAACCAACTCATTCTGGCTCGAATTTGCATTATTCTCCCGCAGCAGTAAAGCAACATTTACCACTCCACATTCAACAACAACATCAGCCGCAGCAAGTTCAACAAGCTCAACAACCGCAACAGCAACAGCAACAAATGCTGAATAGTATTCCATTGGCGGGACAATATTTTGCTTATCAACCACCTCCCTATTCACCTCAACCTCCAATAATGGATCATCGCGCATTTGAACAACTTGTCCAATTCAATAACAACAGTGACATCCGTCCACCAAACGGAATGCCACCACCTCATTTAACTAATGGAAATAATTCTGATTATTTACATATGATGATGCCTCATCTTCCACCTCCAGGACAAAGACACATGACTCACCCTCCTCACTTTAATCAACAACAAATCCTTCACATGCAAGGACAAGGACAAGCTAGGTTCCCATTGCAACAACAACAACAACCTAGGCCCCCTCATGTTATGGCTAATGGTAATTTTACCTACAGTGTCTTTGTAGTAATGTATACTAATATCATAATTTCTGCTTAGGCATGCCACCACAACAAATGTTTGGGAAAAATCAAAATTGGGAGCGTCAATAGAACTACGGAAAATTTTTCCTTTTGTTTTTCTGGGATAAATAAAATTTCAGAAGAGCTTTCATACTCTTTGATTTTACAGACTAAAATTGGATTAGTTATATGAGAAAAGCCTCTAACACGCACTAATCAAAGAAGACACCATTTGAGCAGAATCATCTGTTGTGTCAATAGTCAACAATGTAGAATAATATCTACCAAAAAAAAGGGGGGGGGGGAATGTCTATTTGTTTATAATGTCATCGTATCAAAACTGTATATAAACACATGTAGGTTCTGGCAAAGAGCAAATTAAAGCATGCTTCAGACTTGATTGATACAAGCATGATCAGGGCTATTTGATGGGTAATTGATCTTCACTGAGGGACGTATCTATCAAAAGTTAAGTGCAAAAACAGCTTTTTTTACATAATTAAGAGCGCCATCAAGACCTATCGATATTTAGTCAATTAACAATTATGAATGTTTATGCTATTGTTGATGATAAGTTTAGAATATAATGAGCAGAGACAAATTAGATGGGGTTTCTTATACAAGACATTTCCTGATTAATTCTACAGTTATTTAATAGAATTACCAACATTTAACATCAGATACAATAATCCAGGAACGGCTTCCATGACAACGGTGAGTCAAAATAATGATGGCAATTGTATTCTATGGATGCAAACTGTTTCGCTTCAAGATGTTTGCTCATAATTGCTCCACGCTAGATGATGTCAAATGATTATTTCCCTCTAATGATAAAATGATGGCTCTACTACCACCATACAAATTTTTAAACTTTCTTAACGGTATAAGGAAATAGTAGTTTTTGGTCTATAACTTCTACTAAGGCACCTCCTACTAATTATTGAAAATCATGCCTGCAGCACATTATAACCCTGGAGTTAGTCCTACCTGATATTTATCTTATTTGCATCCCTAAACAGTTGTCTGCAAATACACTAAACTTCATACAAAAAGTGCACAAAAACATCTACAGCTTTGCATAAAGAAGCAATCAAGTATGTTTTATACTTGTCTGCCACTGTTACAGTTGTTGGTATATGATACGTACTTTATTTTCACTGAGCAACGTATATATTGAAATTTATTATCTTCGAAAGTAATTGATTATTGATTAAAATAGTAGTATTGCTTGGAAAAGAAACTCAAATTTTGTTCTTCAACGTAATACCAAAATGGTAATTCTATTCTGTATCAAAATATGTTTATAAGGAATTCTTAGGCAACTTCTTTTTATTAAATTTTCTGTTAGAAAATACAAAATTTAATGAAAATCAATCTATATCAACAGTGCAGTTTTTCTTCAGTATTTTAATGTGCTTCAAGCTATTTTTTCCATGTTCATGCGCATAAATCTGTATATCAGATCCCAACATAAAATGCTTGCGGTTGCTTGTGCTCGAATATTTTATGAAGACTAGTTAGAGAGTGAAAAGCCAAATGTCACCCCCTAGGGAAAATATTTGATGGCTATTATGATTTTTTTCAGTAGTTTTTATACAGGATCTTCCCAAAGATAAAATATAATACTATCATGAACTACACAAAAAGTGTCATTTCTGCTACAATTATTTGAACTTGAGAGCAAACACTCGACAATTGGAAAGGCTTTACTTGAAATACTATTATGCTATGATATCTGAAGGTCTGGATCTAAAGCTGACTCGACGCAGTGCAAGCTTACCTGCCACATCGTAAAGAGCTGGAACATTACTATGAAGTAATTATTATCAAGAAAATCCCAATGGATCACCTCATTCTGCAGCAGTGTATTATGAGAAAATTAAAAAAGAATGCAAGCAGGGCAAAGAAATTATACTGATTTATTGATAGTTTTCCATGATCCATGGAGTACAGTGAATATTCACGGTGGAAAAAAAAAGGAAATCATCCTGAAGACATGATTTGCAACCCCTTGATTTGATGCACTTATCAGATGACAAAATATAACTTTTCACAAACTTTAATTTACTCATTCTAATATCCAGAGGAAATTATAGAAAATAGAACTATTAAGAGTTGGGCTATTTTTTAGATGATCTAAAAACAAAAAGATCTGATAAGTAGGACTTGAAATTTAATGAGCTTGGGTTTAAATAACGCAATCTTAGGATCTGATTAGGAATAGATTGTTGATCTGGAAAGAAATTTTTATTAAAGAGGTAGGGGTCAAGAAACAAAAATAAACAAGGGGAGAATAGGCAAAAGCTTGAGTTTGATTATCAGTAAAATTTTTAGTGATTAATGCATTTGTAATAGAAATAATGAAAGATGAAAAGAATGTAATTGCAATTGTATGTTGAATGAGAGTACTTAAATGAGAATGCCATTGCTGTTGGTTCCACGAGAGCAATTGTATAATTTACGAGATAAACTTAGCTTTTTTTGACGCCATTCCTCCTCAGAGTCTTGGATGCGACGTACAACATCTTCTTCACTCAGAAGACTGCCATTACCTACGACGAATGACTTCGCAAATGTATACTTCCAAAGCACTTGAGGATCGACACCTGCACCTTCCAACATGCGTTGCAAACGTGAAAGACGTGTATGACATTCATGAGTGTGAGAATGAACATATTTTACAAGACTCGCAGGTAACTGACTGTCCTGATCTTGCTGTTGAACAATGTAATCTAATACAGGTTCAGATAAAGGGTCGTACTTGAAGCAGCCTTCTTTTGCTAGCTGTTGGTTTAAGCTTTTAAAGCTGTCCGTGTATATCTGTGTTGATGGTATATTTGATTTCAAACCACCTAGGACCCAATCCAAAGTAACACGGATCCATTGAATCTCCATTTTGGGTGCTCTGGGCATAGGAGCCGAGCCTGTAACGGAACGATAGCTATAATAGGAGGTTGGTAAATTTGCTAATGTAGGTTGAGCGCGAGCAAGGTTTTCCATAGACTGTTTGGACGGTTGCTGATAAGATAAAGACAAGATCAATCCCTTGTCACCAACATAGCGTTGTCGATCACCTCTTGATTCCAGTGTTTGGTTCCAAGAAGGTAACTCATACGTCTTTTCAATAAAAGAGTTGTATTGATAATGGTACATGACCATGGCCTGATCTTGTGGACTTAGTTTTTCGTAGGGAATCTTTTGAGATTCGTTAGAAAACCAGCCAGAAAAGTGAATTTTTGTCAAGCGATGATAAGCACTCCACTGATTTGAAGAAGTATTAGCAAGCGACAACACAGAAGAGCCGTCCCTAGGTCTGAATTCAATAATGCGATTCCTAGGATCATAACTCCTTGCCACCAATTCCAAAGACTTGTGTTTACAGCCATCCAGCTTTACAGCGATTGTTTGTTGCATTGACTTGATATGTTGATAAATGTGGAATTCACCCATGGCTTGGAATTTGCGACAAACAGTGCGAATGTGATATACTTCAGGATACGACAGATATGAGAAAATATTATATATGACTTCAGGCGCCATACTATCCAAATTATTCATTTTTATAGGCATTATATTTTATATAAAGAAAAAAAAAAAAAGGAGGAAAAATGCAGGATGCAATGTGGGAAAACTACTGCCTCTTTTATACAATTAAATTCTATGTGTAACTACCGGACAAGCTTTTGTCATGTTCGATTGCTATTCGTCGCATTTGCCATTGGCTGGGCCTGTCAACCAACGTTCAAATACCTTGCTACAATCGAACTGCTTCTTGCCTAGTTTCTCATTGACCTTGTTATGGCGTCTGCAAAGCCATTCGCTCAAAGTTTCTCTGTTTGTTAAGTCAATTGGGTTTTCTGCCATGTCCTTTTTAAAATCGTTCTATTCTTATCGTGAGTCTCAAGTTAAAGTTTTAATCTAGTAGCTTTTAATACCTTGCAAAACCAACATGGGTAATGTTCAGAGAAGGATTCAAAGAATGACTTGATGCTTTCTTGCTGATGCTTTTCTGGCTTTTCAGGGTAATATGCTGCCATGGTATGCAATAATGTCCATGTATGTCTTCCCAATGTCTGCACATCTGCAGGACAATTGTTACGTTTCCATTCATCATCAAATTTGGTTTCTGAATCTGTTTTCATACTACTGGCGGGATCCTCTTGACTTTTGGTTCCTGAATTAGTTTCCATAGAAGCCGATTGTTCTTTTGAATTAGTTGCTGCTGCTGATGCTGCTGCTGGCTTCTTTCCCTTTTCAAGCTTTGCCCAAGTTTTGAAATCAACACAGACTCGACAGGGTTTACCATCTTTCATTGGAATTTGCTTTCCAGTTGTAGGGTCTACATAAACAGTTTCTCCCGCCATTTTCTAACAAAATTAAAAGAGGATAAAGAGCAAAATGAAGAGTTCTTACACCCCAGCTTTTGCTACGGCAACAAGGAAAAGACATTTTCCATATTCAAGTCATACAATAGAAACTCAGAGCAGAATCCTAACTGAACCGTTCAACTTGAATGTTTGTTTGGTTTCTATTCTTTTTTTTTCTAGCAATTGTATTAGTAATTATGGCGAAAACAGATACATTAAAGGGTTCGAAGAGAGTTCCTTGTGAAGGCAAGTATTTATTTTTTCTATTTTATTACCAATTTACTCATTTCTACATGACATCTAGAATGTCGAGACCAAAAACGCAAGTGTAATGGAGAAATTCCCTGTGAAAGGTATGAAGAAAAAATGAATAGGCAAGTACAGAACATTGATAATTTGCATAGGTGCCATAAATTCAATTTGTGCTGTGTTTATACATCGACCCGCTCACCTCGAGATGAAGAATATATTGAACTTGCAAGAAGAAATGCTTTGATGTCACAGGTGGAATCCTTGAATAATCAGATAAAGAACATGGAAGATTTGATGAGAGATATCAGCAAGAATAAGGGAGCTTCAGGATTGGCTTTGTCACCTGTCAACAGTACTCCTTCTTTGGTGGATGACAGTGATAAAAGTGTATCCAGCTACGAAGATAATTCTGTTGTCTGTCTTGCCTCTATTCCTTCTAATGTTGAAATCAACGATCTCGACAAATTTATAAAACCGAAATCCAACAAGCGTATAAAGCTCATCGCCTCTTCTGGCGATGATGTTCACGTCTACTTATCACCAAATGACAAGAATGGCAGCGAAAATCAGGATAGATCTGCCCAGTGGACCCTCACATTTAAGAAGGGCAATATATGTATAGATACAAATGTCAAAACTCACAATGATCTGCTCAGCAATCTGTGCCAGATGATGGGTACTGTGGAATTGATGTCCCAATTACCACCTGGAGTTTCTTTAGTGATCAAACAGAACTCGCTCATAGGTATTCTCAACTTGCTAATCCGCAAGAAATATGGCAAAACACACTGCAAAAATGTTGCAAGATCTGTTCGAATTTTTATTACTCCAGATTTGTCCTCTGTCGACACTATGGTAGTTACTCAGTCTCCTGATTCATTTCAAACTACAGCTATGAAACTGCTTCGCGCTTATCTTCGCTGTCAGCATCTGCAACAACTGGCTATACATGCCCGTACTTTTATCCGCCTTTACGTTGATGGAAACGCTTTGGGAAATTCACCTGCTGCTATGGCTCTATGCGCGGCTATCTGCACCTTACGCTGCAAGCATGTGGCTGAGTGCTTACCGTCAATATCTCTTGTGGAATATGGCAAATTCTATTTTGAGCGCGCGCGCGATCTCTTATCAGATCTTTTTGATCAATTTGATCTAGAAACATTAACTTGTTACACATTCATGACTATTTATAAACTAGCAGTTTCACACACAAAAGAGTCATTGCTCTATGCTGACATGGCCGAACGTATTATCCTGGTACTTACTCCCCAATACGACGCCATATTAAAGCAAAAGTCTACTGGTAACGATGGCGATGCTTCGTTTTTGCTGAGGAAAGGCGAGGCTGTCCACTTCAGCCGTCTCCGCAATCATTTGCACCGCGCACAAACTTTTGAGCAAATTTCGCGTGCTGGCAACCCTTCCATCACTCCTACTGCGAAGCATAGCATTCTATTAAATGGAATAGACCTACCTTTTTGTACCCTGATTCACATGGGCGAAGGTAAATGGGAGATTGCTGAAGATGACTCGGTTCAAGAAAAGTGGTTTGCTGAAATGAATGGCTACATCTTGCGTTTGCAGAGAGCAGAACATGAGGCAAGTCGGGGCGCTCAATCATGCGATTTACATCACCTTGTCGGCCTCATTGGCCATCAGGTTGAAATGGCTACTCGTCACTGGTACTACAAAGTTCTTCCGCCAGAATTTAGACTCTCGCTTCCTTTATACGACTCTAGCATGTCCTGCAACGAATACTACACAACATTAGAGCGCGAATGCTCTCATAGCGCGATCCCTGTACTGACCACGTTGGCGCTTTATGAAGAGTGGATTGTTTTGAGCCAAAGCTATCTGCCCAAAAAGATGCCATCTCCTGAAAGTGATTGGCGTCTCTTGAATGAAGTATGGCGTGGCGGTGCAACGGCAGACACAACAAATCAAAAGTGGATTCGTCGCGTAGCAAAGTTGATGGATCTACGCAAAGCCATTGATTTTGAAGGAACGGATCAGGAATATCTACTTGCGGTCAATTCGATGCTTGGCCCCACTGAAACATCCGTAGACTCTGCCACTGTTATCCTCGCTCTACACTCTGCCTTTAATACAATTCGATTAGTCAAATTCTTGCGATCCAGAGCAGCCGATTGCTACTTTGACATTCGTATTCTTATAAATGCTTGGCAGTATTTGTTGACTATTTCCAAATTGCAAGGCTTAATGCCTGCCGAAGTATTAGTATTTATCCCTCGCATTCACAAAAACCTGACTATTTGCATGTCGATTGTCCAAGAAGAACTCAGGTTGCAGCCATTCCAAGGCAAAGTCGGCGATTATGTTGTGGAAATGGAGCGAGATCTCAAGAGTCAAGTCATTAATGATGATGATGATTGCGACTGTGTAGCCTGTCCTAGCGCATAATATCTTTGTCTTTACTCTGTTACATATTAATTTGCATTATCCTGTGTTTCTTGTTTGATACAAACTGCACAATGCTTACTTATACCTCATTTCCCCTACTTTTTCATTTACGTTTGATGTAATATTATACATATTATATTGATTTTCTCTACTTTTACTTTTAATGCACAATCATAATGATTTTTTATTTTACAAATGCAATGACCTTTTGGCACGATTGAAATTCCATATAAACCATCAGCATGTAGCGAACAAGTACATGAGGCACATACAAAGATTCTCACAGGATGTTAGATTTATAATGAGATATGCAAAAAATGAGTATATACTGTATCTAGCTCTCGGATTAAACGCAAGCTAGTTCTCCTGGTTTTTGCGTTGGTTGGTACTATTTATCGCTGATAGACGATGGACTGTGATGATAGCGGGCTTCTTGCTAGTTACACGAACACAAGATAACAGAATACCGTTTGTAAATGTTTACTACTGGGGCGTGTAATTCACTCGTCTCTTGTTCATCTTCTTTTTTCGTGGTAAAATGAAAGTATCTTTAAAAAAATTTGCTATTTTTGCGTTGGGCATCGCTTCAACTGGTGTTAATGCTAATCTGTGTCAGGCGCTCCAAGGTCAAAAGGCAATTGATGAATGTTACATGAAAATCGCCTTGGATTATGCTTTGATTCACAATCCTCGTTTTCCCTTTGGCGCCCTGATTGTGGACCACACCAAAAATGATATCTCTTGCTATGGTGCAAATTCAAATAAGAAAAATAAGCTTCTTCATGGCGAAACCGCTGCTTTCTGGAAGTATGACTACTGTCTGTCAGAGACCGATACAATAGCTAACACCTTTTTTGATTTGTAGTTGCACTGAATTATGTCCGTCTCCAACCAATGATGATATGTTTGATCCTGGGCTTCACTGGTCTCATCAAACGCTTTATACTACCGGTGAACCTGTAAGTAAAAGCTAATGTATAGCTTAAAATGTATGCTGATTAGCTATAGTGTCCTATGTGCGCATCTCAAAGCATCTATCGCGGCGTATCTCGTGTAGTCTGGGGCACATCGATTCTTGATATCAACAAAAGTGGAAGACAGCAATTGATGATTAGCATGTAAGTAGTAGATTAAGCATCAAGTCAGGCAACTACTAAGCTGTGTTTTTAGGCATGATGTTGTAGCTTCTGCTAGACTTGGTGCCGACCTCGCTGATACCCAAGTTCCAACCCTTGAAGGAGGCATACTAAAAGATGAATGTGATCATGCTTTCTGGTGTGCATTTGAAGTATTCAGAGATGATGATTACTTTACCGCTATGGCAAGAGATGGCAATGAAAAATACATTGACGACAGAAATGCTCGTTTCAAATGCAAGACTGTACCTAAAAACACTCATGATGAGCTCTAAAGAATTATTTTGCAATATGGTTGACAGCCATTCCATATAAAATCACGCTGTATATATAGTTCTTATATTTTTAAACATGGCTAACAGCCACTGCCATCCCTAACACGCTGTACATAAATAAACATCAAATTTTGATTGTGATTTCTGATAAGGCTCATTACGTGATATAAATTATAGCATGGAAATACATTAGCAATGTATATGTGTTTTTCCTTATAGTGGACAGGGCTACGATATATCCGAAGCCTGTGTAAAGATTAAATTTGTTATCATTATCTATTATTTGTGTAACAGTGATGATATATTGTCTATCAAATATCCCTCAGCCAACATCTGCTCGATTCATAATCTTCATAATCAAGCTATCCTGATATTTTAAAAAAAAATTATCACTATCTTATCCTTTTGTGAAATAACATGTACAATTCCCATGTACAAATATAAAACATATTATAAATATAGGCTTAGAATTGAATTGGCTTTCTTTCATCAAAAATCTCAATGTCAACTTTTACTATCACTTCTGCTGCCGCTGCATCAGCTGCTGTACCTGGCTCTCAAAGATGCTTTACAAGTGTTGACCTATCCGACTTTGATAATCGTCGAGACGAAATCATCAAGATTTTAATGGACGCTGCAACAACTCAAGGCTTCTTTTATGGTAAAATTAACATAATTAAATGAGAAGCAAGCACAAAAAGCTCACGAAAAAAACTGCTTTAATAGTTGTTAACCATGGCATCAATATCAAGGACATCCGCAGTATGTTTCAAGCAAGCCAGAGTTTCTTTGCTCTAGATGATACTGTCAAGGCAAAATATCCTATAGATGTTAGCAGAAATGCTGGATGGGAGAAGCTTGCTCAAATCAGACCCTCGACCGGCGTTGCTGATCTCAAAGAATCAATGCAGCTTGGGTTCCACAATATGGAAGATATTTGGCCGTCTGTGGAAGACTCTCCAAACTTTCGCCTTGTTGGTGAAAACTTCATGAACCAATGCAACCAGGTATCAATCAAGTTACTCACCTGCCTTGCTCTTGGTCTTGGTTTTGAAGAAGATTTTTTCACCAAATGCCACGACATTAGAAAGGAGGACTGTCTCAACACACTGCGTTGTCTTCATTATCATGATATCACTGGCCAAACGTTTCCTCCTGAATACTGGCGTGCTGGTGCTCATACTGACTTTGATACATTGACCTTGTTATTCCAACGTCCTGGTGAGAATGGTCTTGAGGTTTGTCCTGGGCGTGAAGCCTCTACTGAGTTCGGTCATGGAGATTCATGGACGCCTGTGAACCCAGAAGAAAGTGATATTGTTTGTAATATTGGCGACATGATTATGCGTTGGTCTGATGATCAGCTAAAGAGTAACTTCCATCGTGTCCGTGCACCTAGTGTTGGTGAATATCAAGGGCCTCGCTATTCTATTGCATACTTCAACCAAGCAAATAAATCAGCCGTCATCCAAGGACGTACTCGTTATCCGGATCCCATCACTGCTGGTGATTTCATCAAGCAAGCTATGAAACGTAACTACCATGCGCTCCAAGAATTGAAGAGCAAGAAGGAAGAGTCTCCTGCTCAACATCCTAGTGCTATTAGCACAGTTACTGCCTAAATTTTATTTGTATATTCATGTCCCTTTTACAGAAAAATAAGGAGTTACTGTATTATATTGTATATTATAGAACATGGCTTATTCTTCTCTCTTTTAAATCTTTTTTAGTAAGAGGGATCGTACTTTTTAGCGGTGCAGCCAAATCCGCTCTAAAAACCTGTGTAAATATAATAAATTCATTGAAAAAATGCGTTGTATTCGTTATTAGCGCATCTCTTTTTATTTCAAGAGTCTCTAGATGGAGTATAGCATCTGGAATCCTAAGCGGTATCATATGCATGTACAAACTTTTATACTAAACAAATCCAGACAGGCTCAGGAAAATTTTCAAAGCAATTGAAATTTGGATAAGCTGTAGAAAGCCGCCCAGTTACAGATAATTAACTGGTTCCTATAAAATATGCTAAAGCATTACATGCATTGTTCCATCTTTGAACATAACAATATAATGTCAAATCATTGAGGAGTAATTTCCATCTTACTTGTTATTGACTGTGTATGGTTGACTGTCCATTGACCACACCAATTCGTATGCTACAAAGTGGATCTTTAAGAAAATAGTTTGCGTGATTATATTTTCCGTACTACATAACAAACATTACTATCATAAAGGTATTATAAAATACATTATTAAGTGAATATCACGCTTTGTTATTAATAATTTACTTGGTCTTTACACTTTTGATAGGCTAGATTCTGCTGTTTTTGGCCGTTTCAAGTGTTCGGAATGGCATCCAACGATTTCTCTGTATTTATATTTGTTATCCGAAGCGTTTCTACCAAAAAAATAAGTGGCAAAAAAATTATCAATTTTTAAGAATTTTTCATGAGGGTCTATAAGGGAAAATGAACGGAAACCCAACAACAGCACTGATGATGGTATCGATTTACGACCATTTGCCAATACACTTCGTTTCCAACAATTACCGATCCTCAAACTCCCCAACAAAGACGTCCGCTTTATTATGCAATCATTAGACACACTGGATGTTGGCCGTCATTTCAACAGGAGTATCTCGAAAAAACAGTGGACAGCGTTCTACAAAAACAACATGCACTACTCGGCCCGTAACCTGTGGTATCGGATGCTTCACAAACAATCATCCAACAAGCTCGCTTTGTTCCAGCGACACCTGCCCAATATGGAATCTGATCGTTGCGACCTATGCAATGAAGTGGAAGATGCCAAACATCTTTTAATCAGTTGCGCCCACAAGATTGACGTAT
>MU619240.1:300518-310831 GCA_025201805.1 Parasitella parasitica
AAAAAAAAAAAAAAAAAAAAAAATGAACGGAAACCACAAAATCCCAAATTTGACCTCGAAAGTTCTGTTTTTTTGTTATGGTATACATTAATGAAAACCATTTCATTTTGCTTCAATTTTAATGTTTGATTGCCATTTGCGATGTTTTCTATGCAAAACATAAACTTTTAGCCGAAAAACACATTTTCCTTAAATCGCTGTTTACTCATAATTTTTCGTTCAACATTTATCTGAAACTTATACAATTAAATGCAAAACTAAGAAATGTACAGATTGACTTGAAACCATATTGCATATTTGCATAGTAATTTTTAGAAATATTAATGAAAAAGGTATCAAAGATCGAAATTAGAATCTCTGATGAACCAAAAGACGAAGGAAAGAAAAAGAGAGTCGGAGGTCGAATTCGGAGCAGAAGCAGTGGCAGCAGAGCAGCACACTACATGCTTCAGAAAGAGGTTTGAGCAGAGTAAACGATCAATGTAAAGAAAGGCATACTAAAATGAAGGCGATAATACGTTGTAAAGAGCTTTTAGAGCGCCTCTAACTATCAAAGATGATTGAACAAAGCGCCTTCAGTTTTTTAAATGTCTATATTCATTCGACCTTAACTGCTACTATTTTCTTAGCTGCCACATCTATTTAGTAACTGCCATCATTGTCTTAAATGTTCACATTGTTCCCGCTCGTCATCTGAAAAGTGTGGATAGTTAAGCGGGTGTATAGACAGTTTGCTAGCTTATTGGCAAGACGAGAATAAACAAATGCTAGTAGGATAATTTCTTTTGCTATACTATTGTGACAAAAGTAGTACACTTGAGCGATGAAAAATCCAGTATTATCAGACCATGAGAGCTGTCATAATTTTTATAATTCAAAAGTGATTAATTTTCAAAGATTTTACTTTTGATTCAAGACTACTTGGAGTCTGCCTGTTGATGAGATATATTCTTCTCATGAGCTAGAATGACTCCTTTGTAGTTTTATTTTTGGATTATTTTACTATAATGTCTCTTGAGTATAACATATTCATAGCTTAAATGCATCTTGGTAAACCAATCAAAGAGTGGTGAATTATTTTACACTGGCAGCTAGATTTAGAAACGGAGGCATTTCTTGTATAGTATAGCAGTAGCAACAAAATGCAGCCAATACCCATATCACAGATAAGGGGACTATTGAAGGAGTCGGGAACGAGGACCTATGCTGGCCTAAATGTATTGGTTCCATCCGACTTTCTTTGTATGCTTACAACTACGTAACAGTGTCATACTCGGCACACATGTTTATTTGAAAAAAAAAAAAATACACCATCTACAAATTGATTACAAGCATTATGGAATAAACTGATGATGATAGGCTCGACAGATTATATGTACATATATCAAGGAGAGCGATATTAATATAATGAGGCAATTTACGCGAATGATAACGAAGCCATACGCCCAAACTACCCTTAGTGTATAGAGACGCACATATATGCCATTTACTAGTAGCAATTGTGGTGTAGAATGTAGCAGGAGTACCGTTCAACGTATAAATTATAAATAAAACATTAATTGGATTCATGAGAGCGCTCTGTACACCATCATATATTTACAATGCGGCCAAGATTTACTGTAGTGTAATGCAGCAAAACCCTTTTTTATTAATCTTTCTTTGGCTTTAATTGATTCAAACCAAACTTTTTGTTGAATATCATATCTTTGAGAAAGAATGGAAGATAATAAAATAAGAGAAACACCCAAGAATTAGCACCATATGTAATATATCTAGGAGATATGGGCTGGAGTACCTTCTTGACAACATGCGTGGCGAAAACCTCATTGGGGGTATTTCCAGTACCTGAAAGTTAATTTTGTTTGAGGCTATTTGCAAGATAGGGATAAAGTAGTATATACCTTGAGACATGTTGGCGCGAGCAATAACAAACTTGGCTACAGAGGTGTAAAGAGAATCTACAAAACAGAACAGCACAGCACAGCACACATGCCCATAAATAACAACATCAAGGAGAATGAGTTATCGATTATCCTCTATACCTTCAGGGATGTCGACTGTTTTGGCGCCAGCACTGCCAAAGTTTGATTTGATAGAACCCGGCGCAACAACAACAACTTGAATACCAAATGGCTTCAATTCAAGGCGCAAGGTGTCTGACATGGAATGAAGCGCAGCCTTTGAAAGAGAGTATATGCCAGCCCAAGGGGTGGCAGCATAACCCACAACAGATCCGACATTCACAATTTTACCTGAACCTCTCTTAGCCATATGAAGTGCAACAGCTTTTGACATTGCAAGTGTACCAAATACGTTAGTGTTTACACATTGGTGCGCTACTTGCAAATCAATGTCCATTAATGCGCCTACAGCACTATATGATACGCCAGCCGTTAAACAAGCATTACACAACCACAGGCAATGAAAACTTACGGTGCACCTGCATTATTGATCAGCACATCTATATTAGATAATTATTAAGACGCTTTTGAGTAACGGTGGGGATTGCGTCCTAACTTACCAATATGACCAACTCTATCGATAACTTTCTAATGAGAGATGTAACATGGATGAGTCATCTTTTATTCATATGCTGATGTGGTTGCTGACTGTACCCGAACAACTGTGTCGATTGAATTCTGATCATTGATGTCGAGAGCTTCCTTTTCACAGCCAAATTCTGCGGTTTATTATTATTAATGCACAGCACTCGGTTCTTGAAATCCCAAATTCACCTTCTAACCCTTCCAATGCGTTGATGTTGCGAGTTGTTGCAATGACATGACTTCCTTCTTGTGCAAACTTTTGAGAAAGAGCATAGCCTGGTTTAAAAGGAAAAGATATATGGATACGGCCTATTTTTAGAATTACGTGTATTATTATATCATCGCTACATACCTATGCCGCCTTTGGAGCAACCAGTGATAAGGACGACTTGTCGCTGTGTCATTGATAGAGAGCGAAATGTGAATAAAGGGAAAAAGCGTTTTGGTGTTGGGTCTCGAGAAAAAAGGCATCATCATAAACAAAAACAAATGCCGCCTTCTTGGTCATACAAAGCAGAGGTTACATGGAAAGGAAAAAAAAAAAAAGGTATTTATTATTGATAGTATTATTATGGGATGCTAATATTAAATATGGAGATATATATTGTACAGAGCGTGAAGGGAAGAGCAGGATATACAGCGGGGAGAAGAAAATCAAAAAATGAGGAAGAGAAAGAGCATGTATCTAGCACAAAATGCCGCTGTTTGCAGTTGTTGTGGGTTTGGCTTTATGGCGATGATCTTGTTGTTGGCCACAGGTACCACTACTATCGATATCCTCTTCTAGTGCTGGAAACGAAAAGTACATTTTTTCGAATGGGCTGTTGCCTTGGTCCTTGTTGTCGACTTGCTCTTGCTGTTGCTTTGAAGGTAAAACAAGCAGTAAAAGTTGCTTGACAAATGTAGGCATGTTTGATTGTTCGTCTTGAATTTGCTCGGTCATGAAGTTGTACGGTTAAATGAATGAATTATGTGGAGAAGCTGATTTGCACCCGAACGCGCTGGATGAGTTGGTATATTGAAGAGGCAAAAGAGTGAAATTGAAATAATTTGAAAAAGAAGAAAGAAGAGAGTCGAAAAGAGAACTTTTTATATACACAAAGAACATGTTTCCTGTCGTAGCATTTCATTGGGATACAAATATATTTATACAGAGAAAGACATGGCATACACAAAGTTTGAAAGGGACATGTGCTTTGAAGTGTCTGATTGAAAGACCTTTTTTTCCCCTTACCTAGTACCCGATCCTTCAGACCCAAGGAGAGCAAATAAAGTGGTGGTGTAGGGATATGTATTTGCACAAAAAGAAAGGAAAGATTGGCCCAGAACTTGTTTCCTTTTATGTCTTTTTTTCTTAAAGGGAAGCAACCGAATTGCATGCACCACATTACAAAAGTGCTGAATCTGAGGTTACATTTTTCAATGGACTGCAACATTCTTATATGTTGTATGCCTGGAAAGAGGTTCTTTCAACAAGATTCCTGAGATACACACTGCACACGGTTAAACTTGGGCTTAAATGTATGTGTGCCATTTTCACAGATGATGAACTAAAAAATGACAGAAAAAACGCAGGTATTTATTGTTACACTCGCTCGTTACACATTTTTCTTGGACAACGTCGGATTGAAGAGCAAGAACAATGATTGTGTATGTGTATTTGAGCGTGTGTTTGTATATGATGTGAGTGTGCTAAACAACAACAATGCAGGATCGGGTTGAATTATTTGTTGTTCAAAGGCATTCGTTTTTGGCTGATTATTCACTAATAATGAAAAAATGCATGAGTTGGAAAATAAAGAAAAAAAACAAACAATATGTGTGGTTTTTTGCTTTTTTTTTCTCATTGCACTATACTTTTCAAACACTAAGAACATTTTTGTGCGACAGCTGGCATCTATTGAAGAATTCAAAAGTACAAGCAGAATGAGCCAACATCTTTAGGGAGAGTGATGGCTTCATTCCATTGAATTATGTCTAGTTTTATTGTTGAGGCACTATTAGAATGGCGAGGATAATGAAAAAAAAAAAAAAAATCTCGCCAAAATAATTTGAGGGTACCTTTTTCGCTACATGTTTGTGAGTTTATGACATTTAAGTGGAATTCTCTTTTAATAGAGCAGAAAACAAATTTTGCCTATGAAATAAAAGAGCTATGAATCTCGATATAATGAATTAGCCCCACATGTACGCTTGTACGATACACTAAATCATACACAGCCGGTGAGAATTTCTTTTGTACATAAGCCTGCCTGAATATATGTAATCAGTAGATGTGTCTCATCTAAAATGATCTGAAATGATACGTGTCTCAATTAAAGTATCTGTGCATCGGATTTATATGTACAAGTTTATCATAAATATTTACAGGGTTTTATCACCATACCAAGTTTTGGTGGGTAAATTTTTATCGTAGTCTTTTGATTATATTATGCAGAATTTGTAAAAAAAAGATTATTCGCTAACCGCTGAGAAATCATTGAATGGCGCAATTTTGGCTCAAAGGTTGGTATTTTCCAATGAATATGTTGCAATATCCTACTTATCACGCAATAAGTGTCTTGTACTCATCATAGAATGGCAATTTATAAAGAGTTGTTTAATGAGTTTGTTTGCTTTCTTGGTTTAACTAATAAAAAACACAGTAATGTCTGCCGCCACTGCAATCCATTCTATCCCTGCTTCTTCCGCTGAAAAAAAATCCAGCAACTGGCGTGGCTTCTCTCTTGACGGCCAAAATCACACTGCCCAAGCCGAGTACCCTGAGCGCATTTCAGGCCCCTCTGTTTGGGATGGCAAGCAGCTCGAATCTCAACCTGAAAAATGGATATACTACTTTACGCCCGCAGATGTCGCAGATATCGACCAAGCAATCAAGCACTTTGCGTCTCTTGATCTTGCTCTCGGCGAAATCAAGCCTGAAAACTTCCCCCTCAAGCACTTTCACAAAGTTATCCTCAAGCAGCGTCAAGATCTCTTCCATGGCTTGGGCTTTGGCTTGTTTCGTGGTTTCCCCATCAACGACTATGAGCGTAAAGAACAGGCAATTTTTTTTATGGGAATTGGCTCATACATTGGCTCTCGTAAACCACAGAATGGTAAAGGCCACGTTTTGGGACATGTCAAAGACTTGACTGAGGGCTCTACTACCAAGGCTGTCTACAAGGAGGATGATCCTACTACTCGCATTTACGCTACTCGCAAGGCTCAGCCTTTCCATGTCGATGGCACAGATATTGTTGCTCTCTTGTGCTTGAATGAAGGTAATGATGGCGGTTTAAGCTCAATTATCTCGTCCCATACTGTGTACAATCGCTTGAAGGAACTGCGTCCTGATATTGTTGAGCTAATGAAGCAGCCTTGGTTATGGGATCGCAAAGGCGAGCACGGCCCTCAAGAGCCTGCCTATTTGGCTGCTTCTCCTTTGACTTATTTTCAGGAACGTTTATTCACATTCTGGGGCCCTCACTTTTTTGAAACTGTCAATAGATTCCCGGGGGTTACTGTAGAGGAGGAAAAGTTTGAAGCAATGCGCTATATCCAAGACTTGTGTGAGCGTGAAGCCTTAAATATGAAATTGCAAGTCGGCGATGTGCAATTTGTTGCGAATCATTCTATATTACATGCTCGCACTGCGTATACAGACAGACCCAGCCAAACCCGCCATCTTTTGCGCCTCTGGTTTATGGTTAATCAAAAAGATGTGAATGTAGCTATGCCATTCGTAAAGGCCGATTATAACTATGAATATGCTGGTGAGCAAGTTGTTCCATTGGAGGCGGAATAGGCGTATAGCCCTAGCCCTGTCATGCTTGGATTATTGACTAACTGCATATTCTCATATAACACTAATATCTTATATCTATTGGAACAAAAGAAATAAAAACAACCACTTTGCTCATGTAACTGTATGTTTTTTTCAAAATCCATACCGTCAATTGCAGCGTTTGCCGAATAAGCCAGCATTCCATCAAGCGCATCCCATAGTTCCGACTTGTATCGGTAGCAATTTATCTAATTCTAACTATTAGTTTGTTTTTGGCCTTTGTGCAAGTGTATACATCTTGATTCCGGCAGCTTTTTACAATCTTTTTCGCAGCTACAAACAGTGAACACCCACTGGCAATAAAAGACGAGGTATGATAGCAAATTGCACCAAGTCGGATGGCAATGGAGAACTAATATATATATATATATATATACGCGAATTACAGTCAAGTCTTGGTGAAAAGACATTTGAATAGTAGATACTTTTGGGCTCGACCTGGTCAAGGGTTTTCGTAGCTGCTTGGGATTCAGGATTAGTGATTCCACTTCTTTCCTCCTTAAAGACGAGTCTCAATCATTTGGTGACGCCCATTTACTCTTTCCAAACGGTCACTGGGAATTGTCAACCTCGGGAAAGCCACTTTCACTTGAAAAAAACTTTCGCTATACATCTTTGGTTGCAGTAAACACAATATGGCAGCAAAGATTAGACAAAAAAAGTTGGACGCAATTGCAGCAGCAGCTATGCCTGTTGGCCAAAAGATAGTTGCTCAATTCAAGACTGCCGAAGGAGAGACTACTGGCCCTCCACTCAATTTGCCCGGAGATGCCACACCTGAACAGCTTGAATTACTGTTGAATCAGCTTTTAAACCAAGTAAGTTGATGGAATCAGGATATTAAGCATCCACTGTAACAACTCAACTAGGGCGAGGACCCTCTTCCCTACTCATTCCATGTCAACGAGGAAGAAATTATTAAAAATCTTTGGGTTGATCGCAAAGACAAATCAACCGAAGACACACTGGTAATCGTTTATCAGCCTCAAGCTATTTTCAGAGTGCGAGCAGTATCTCGCTGTACATCGACACTCTCTGGTCATACTGAAGCCATTCTATCTTGCTCATTCAGTCCTGATGGCACTCAATTAGCCACGGGATCCGGCGATTGCACCGTTCGTATATGGGATTTGAATACAGAAACACCTCAAAACACACTCAAAGGACATGCTGGGTGGGTTTTATCGATAGCATGGTCTCCTGATGGCACCACTTTAGCCTCAGGCAGTATGGATAACACAGTTCGCCTATGGAACCCGAAGACTGGTAAACAAATTGGCGATGGTCTCAAAGGTCATCGCAAATGGATTACTAGTTTGGCTTGGGAGCCTTACCATTTGAACTCACAGGCCAATCGCTTAGCCAGTTCGTCTAAAGATCACACTGTTCGAGTATGGAATACCTCGTCACGAAGAATGCTTTTCAACATTGCTCAACATACTGCTGCTGTTACCTGCGTCAAGTGGGGCGGCGAAGGTTTGATATACACAGCCTCGCAAGATAAAACTATCAAGGTGTGGAATTCATCCGGCATGCTTGTGAAAACGTTAGAAGGTCATGGTCATTGGGTCAATACACTAGCGCTCAGTACAGACTTTGTACTTCGTACTGGACCTTTTGATCACATGGGAAAGAGGCCTAAAGGAGAACAAGAGGCCCAGACTGCCGCTATTGCAAGATACGACGCATTTAAGAAATCAAGTTCGGAGAGGCTTGTTTCTGGTTCTGATGATTTTACCATGTTCTTTTGGGAGCCTGAAAAGAGCAAGAATCCTATTACCCGTATGACAGGCCATCAGAAGCTTGTCAATCATGTCGCCTTTTCACCTGATGGCAGATTGATTGCAAGTGCATCTTTCGATAACTCAGTCAAGCTTTGGGATGGCGCTACTGGTAAATTTATAGGCAATCTGAGAGGACACGTTGGTGCTGTATATCAAGTTAGCTGGTCCAGTGATTCTCGTTTGTTGATCAGTTCAAGTAAGGATACTACATTGAAAATCTGGGATATCAAAAAAATGAAGATCAAGATGGACTTGCCCGGTCATTTGGACGAAGTGTTTGCCGTCGATTGGTCTCCTGGAGGAGATAAAGTCGCAAGTGGCGGCAAAGACAAGCAGCTCAAGATTTGGAGACATTAGATTATATTATATATATTTTTGTACATTTTCAGTAATTATAAGTAAAGGAAAAAAAAAACAAAATAGCAATTAAAGAACTAGGCTTTTTTTCTATATCGTTTTATGTTTTAGTTGGTATCTACATTATCCTGTTTGGGCTGCTCTTCGTTTATTTCTTGCTTAGATTTTTTGTTACTCTCGCCTTGTAGAGCTTCCGCTTCTCGTTTTTTATCAGATTTTCCTTGATCATCCTTTGCTTCATCCTTTGCTTTCTCAGAGCCCTTGACATTGTCTTTGGGGAGCTTGGGTCTAATATATGGTTGACATCTCCAATAGGCATACTTGCGAATGCCATTCTCATCCGCCTGGCCTTGAACATCCTCACCTTCTCCTTGTGCCTCGATGTCTTTCCCCACCAAAGTTTCCAACTCATCCAAAACTTCCACGTACTCGTCTAATGACCCGTCTTTGCCAAGGCGAGCTTTACCAAGGCGAGCTCTCATTTCCGTGTGATGAGGTAATACTGAATGCAATATCTTGAACAAATGACCCTTGATAGAACTCCCGTTGGTTTTCTCGACTTTGCAAATTTCTAAATATTCACGAGCCATTTCAATTGCCAAGGGAGGGAACTTGTGATGCTTTGAGAAGATGGCTGGATTGTAAAGACTTCCCTCTGCGGCCATAACAGCATCGACACCAGTGTAGTCCAGACATCTTTGTATGTCGTCGTGGTATAGTATATTCCCATTTGCAACAACAGGGATGGTCAATACTTCCTTGACGGCCTTGATCTTTTCCCAATCCGCAATACCTGTATTATGGCCCTTTTGCTCTCTTAATCTACCATGAACAGTCAGCATCTGAGCACCTGCGTTCTGGATCATCTGGGCATATTCAATTGTCTTTTCTACAGTAGGGAAACAACGAATCTTGACAGTAACAGGGACAGCCAGCTCTTTGTGCAAAAGGCTGACCATTTTAGCGATCAGCTCCCACTCGTCTTGCAAAAAAGAGCCGTAATGGCCTCTCTTGGCAATGTGCTGAGGACAGCCAAGGTTGAGATCAACGGCATCACAGTCGTTTTCCACTAGCTTGGCAGCGCTCAAAAGAATTTCGGGATCATTGGCGCAAAACTAAACGCAGGTTCGACAAGGATTAGTATTGCGCAGCGAAATGTGTCGGATCAAATCAGTTTACCTGGACAATAAGAGGCCTGTCTTCTTTGTTTGTGGTGAATTGCTCGTCTCTGTACTTTTTACCTTCACTAAACAGCCTGGCATGGAACATGGGAGTGACACACACATCAGCGCCATATCTTCTGCTAAGGATTCTCCAAGCAAGTTCAGATTGATCAACCATAGGGGCTAAAATTGTCTTGGGAGCCTTCAACGTTTGGTTGAAAAACTCATAGCCTTCCAGTTTCACAGGTGCCATTGAATATAACAAAGAGATGAAGCTGAAAATTTTTTTTTCACTGAATTCCATCAAAACATCGATGTGGGTGTTGTGGTGAATACGGTCACGACTAATCGGAAAAGTCAACTCCAATCAGTTCAGGATGTCCTAGATCAAATCCAGGAACTTGGGCATTATTTAGCTTATTTAGCAACAAAAACTCATTTCATTAATGTCTTTTGCAAGTCATTTATCATACAAATTCTGAGTCCCAGATAACTTTTGACAGCTTGAGGATTTGCATTACCATGGTTACATTCTGCTATAATACGCCAATGAAAATTTTTAGTCATATAAAAACACAAGATCTCAAAATAAGGGATATAAGAGCTTGGTAAGCAGGTTTTTTTTTTTTTTTTTTTT
>MU619240.1:310921-326700 GCA_025201805.1 Parasitella parasitica
AAAAAAAAAAAAAAAAATAGATATGGCGAATCACCATCTTCTGTCTGTAAAGTTTGAGGGCCAAGAACTATCTTGTTATAAAATGTTTTACGCTCTTTGGATGTTGCATAAAAGTTGAATATCATGGGGTTTGAATACCACAAAATCACAACTTGCGCAACTCAATATCTTGGCTACTACTTTTTGTCCCCTACTGTTGATTTCTTTACCGCCTAGTCGTGAAGAGCCAAGAGATCTCATGGTCGTCAAGCTAACACTGACTTATCACAAGTGTTTTCAAAAATGCACCAGACGGCGGGCTCTGTTTTCTGTATACAAACGACAGCATTCGGGTACTATTTTGGTGTTTCAAAAGCAATGTATAATAGATTCATGGGTGTTTGATGCAATACATTTTTGCTCCAAGTCAAAATGTCATTTTAAAGAGAAGACAAGTTTCTGTTTGATGAATCATTGCGGCAGCAAAACATCATATGTACATGAACGTTTCAAACACTGTGTCATGAGACATTAGGTTTGTGCATGCTATACTCCGGCTACAAATTGGTGCCATATTTCTTCTGAATTTTAATGCTAGTAATACAGTGATGGGCTCAACTACAAAACAAGTATCGCTATAAACTGATCGAGAACGTTTTATCATCTGCTATATATTCAAATCTTGTTGTATGTATTTGCTGTTGGCCAGTTAGTATGGTCACACGTTTTTCATTGTCGCCATCATTTGCTAATGTGCTGCTACTTGCTTCTGCTGCTTACTGTTTACGGCTTGCGGCGTATACTTGGACTTTAATCTAATCTACTTCTCACAGTTTTACACATGTGTATATATATATATATATAAATATATAAATATATACTTCTTGTACATATACTCCTGTAAAGTGCATTATTTTAGTCAGGTTTAATAAACGCGAATGTCTAAAGAAGTCGTTTCTATTTTTATGAGCGTAGTGTTTTATGAAAAGAGTAGGTTTTTGCCATATCAAGTAAACAAGTGTCAATATAAAATTAAAATTGTACGTTTTACCCTGTGAAGGCCAGATCAAGGAGTGTTTATTTAGTTTATTTTCAACCTGCTTTGGCTTTAATTATAGAGAGCAAATGATGTAAAACAGACAGCGTACAGCTACATAGCACTTGCGGATGATATACAATAATAGATGATGATGACGATGATTACATATCTATTGCCATGTTCCTGATGTTAAGGTCTTGGTGAAATGTTGCATCAAGTTCTCGGTTTAATAGAATGGTTTCATGCGCCTCCAAGTTTTTTCTAGCTCAACAAGCCTATCGAACGTATCATCATTAGTTTTGATAATCATGAGTTGTAGGTTAGCTCTTGCTGCTGCATATGTAGGCTATGTCGTACCTAAATCCAAAAACACATGTTGACATTATGTGTAACCGAGCTTTTTGTTTGTTTGATCAACATGCTACATTTTTATTTAGCTGTGAGATAAACGATGCAGATACGTAATATACTAAAGAGGGTCATTCTATAAAAATAAATCTTGTATTTTCTGTCTTTCTGTCGAGTGTTGTGTAATTTCTTTTCCTATTTTAATTAAATAGATGAAAGAAGGGAGAGAAAAGGTGTGTGTGAGAGAGCGTGTCATCGATTCAAGGGGAGGAGAAAAAAGAGATTAAAAAGCATACTATGTAGATGAGATTTGCAGGTCATTCAATGAACCATAATAATCATTATATTATTGTGATTCTGCCTCCTATAGAAATAAAACGAATCTATCAGCTTGTGGTACACATAATCAATTATAATGATGACCCCCTTCTTGCATCTACAAAAGGTAAAGTTAGCCAACTCCTAGCTTTATCAATATACGTCCAACTGTTGGGCGATCACTGTTATTTTGTTTATGTTTATCAACTTTATATATATATATATACATATACCATATACTACAAGAGGCGGATTTAACCTTTCAGAAAGGCGTTTCTAAAGCATGTGAATCCGCCTTCTTTGTGTAGTAGGAGCGAATAGGCTTTGTATCTGAATGTAGGGCAGACATGAGACGGACTTGTTTATACGCACGTAGCTCTTTATTATGTATTATAATAATGAATTGAAGTAGCTGCATGACGCAAAAGAGTGGAAAAACTATACATTTTATGTATATCGACACGGTTATCTTTCCACATGGAAAAAAGAAAATCTTTGTGAGCCAAGCTTCTGTACAAAGGGATATGTAATCAATAAGTTAGGACGGAACAAGGAGAATACATGTAACGACGTTATGAAAAACTACAGGGTCTAAATTTTCTAATTCATCGTGTATCGCCAGTCTATACATGTCAATATACATTTATATAAAATATCTCCTCGGCAAGATGGATATATATACTAGAAATTTGACATTTATAGTTTAGTAGATGGTACGCCATTGTTTATTAAATATTTACAAAATACTAGTGCATAATTCATGTTGTTGCTGAAACGGCATTTGGTCTTGGCGATAATGTCGAATTTTGATTTGAAAACGTAAGGGTTGAATATGCTTAACACATGTAGCACCATAATCTATATATCATCATCATTTACATCAATGAATGTATAGAAATAGACGAATAGAAAAAAAATTGAGAAAGGGGGCAAGGAGGATAAGGGGGATAGGAAGAGGAGATCGCATACGAAATAGTAGTGTTTGGGATTACACTACATAATCTCTACATGATTTTAAATTATATGCTATAATTACTAACTATTTGTGTGGCAAAAAAAAAACGAAAAAAGAAAATCTAATAATAATAACAGCAGATCTTGAGAACATCTTCTTCGACAAGACGCTGTTATAACGAAACAAATGGTTTAGATATATACATATTTTCTTGATTTGTACCATTCGCACGGTGAAAGGGGGTCTAATGGGATGAAAATGAATGACATTGCGAGGTATTTAGTAATAGACTTAGTGTTCTCTATGGCTAAAGACATTACGCCCTCGTGTAATTGTTCGCATTTTGCAACATATTCCGGATTCTTTTTGTCAAACAGCATTTACAATCTTCAAACAGACACACAGCTACACACTCCCCCCCCCCTACTTTTATTGATGTGCACCTTCCGGCCTAACCAAATCTTGCTCCCCTTGTTTTTCTTGTGTGTATGATCCCCCCATAAAGATGTGCAGCAAAAAGGACATTTTCTTTCTATTTTTCTTTTCCTCTCGTTCTTTTTGTCACAAATACACATATATAAATAAACATACATGTCTATAAAACCTTGGTATCAACGCAAGCCGGCTTTATTTTCTTCTTCTTCTTCCTCTGCTACTTCTTCACCTTCACTCTTCTTTGGATTACTCAAATTAGCCATGAATGAATCGAGGTTAAAGACCAACTCATCCTTTGCAAGTGCGGTGACTATTCCCAACAGCCCGTCTGCAGACAGCAACAGAAAGAAGGCGTTGACGCCATCCATTTACACAGAAAAGTCTGCTACAATCGCTGGATCAGAAAACAAATTCAAAGCATTTGCCCTCTCTGTTAAAACCACATTATGGGCTCTTTTTGTAAAATATTGGTTTCTGCTTGGCTTGCTGGTCGCCATCATTCTGGCTATTTTCTTTCCAGATGTCGCCAGAAAAGGCGGCTATATCCGAGCCGAATGGACAATTAAATGGGGTATAGTAAATGTGCATTTCAAAATAATGGACATGTACACTAACTATAGCACACAGGCGCCGTCGTCGTGATCTTTTTGATCTCTGGATTATCATTACGAACAAAAATATTAGCAGAGACTATTTTGCGTGTGCGACTCCATTTATTAATTCAAATCATCAACCTGATCATCATCCCATTCACAGTATTTGGCCTTGTGTTGCTATTCTTCAAGTGCCACATGAATATCCACTCACTGTTACTAGTGGGTGTCGTTATTGCAGCAAGCACACCAACCACAGTATCGTCAAACGTCGTCATGACAAAAAATGCCAATGGCAACGAAGCATCAGGTATGTCGTATCCTAGCTTTCTTAATACATGTATAATGTACATCTAACACATTGCTTAGCACTCATGAACGCTGCCTTGGGCAATGTGCTTGGTATTTTTGTTTCCCCTGCTCTTGTGTCATTGTTTCAGCAGCCATTAATTGCTGCTACACCTGAAGATGAGAGTGTGGCACAGGCTGGCGGTCAAGTTGATTTTGCTCAAGTGTTGAAGCAGTTGGGCGCAACTGTATTAGCCCCCCTCATATTGGGCCAGATTATTCAATGGTTCTTTACTGAGGGCGTAGCTAAGATAAAGGTCAAATGCAGATTGTCTGATGTCAGTAGTTTCATGCTGTTGACCATGGTCTGGTCTGTCTTTTCTGATGCTGTGTATTCTGGCTCATTTTCAGCTGTCAAGCCCAAAGATATTGTCGCTGTAGCCGTCATGAATGCAGGATTTTACATTATCTTCTCGTTCCTTTGTCTTGTGCTCGCAAGATTACCTTTGCCTAGATTCATCCCAACACCTTCCATCGTAAAGAAACTGCGATACTCTCGTGAAGATACAGTTGCCATTATGGTAAGTTTAGCAAAAGCGGAAAAAACTTGTAACGTATGTAAGCTAATCCATTTCGCAGTACTGTGGCGCTACAAAGACGGTTGCAATGGGTGTTCCCCTCATCAATGTACTCTACCAAAACGGCGACCCAGGAACAGTGGGTGTCTTGTCTACACCATTGTTATTATACCATGTTGAGCAGCTTATCCTCGGCAACATTGAAGTTGAGCTCCTCAAAAAGTGGGTCAAACGAGGAAAAGATAAGCGCGAGGCTCAAGAAGCAGCAACAGCAGCAGCAACACCATCTCCTGCTAGGGATGAAGAAGAGAATGTGCCGTACGACAGCGAAGTTACGCAAGTAGCCTCTCAATTTGGCCCTACAAGACACACACCTTCACCACTATCTCAATTGCATTATAATCATGAAAAATAGTCCTTTTCTAATAGAGTTTCTGCTACATTTCATTATTTTTTCTATACCTATTCCATCCTTTTAATTGTGTACAATCAAATTCCTTTTTTATTATAAAAAAAAAAGCTCATTTTTGCCAATATGATGTTCTCTGGACGATGACCCCCTGTTGGTTAGATATCCAATTAAATGTCAGTTTTCCACTGACACCAAGTGGAGGAAGTGGAGCTGTCTCTCTCTTTCTCTCTCTTGATAAATATACGTATAAAAAAATGACTGATTCTAGCTCAAAGCCTCCTACTCGCCAAGAAAGAAAACATTGCTGGTTTCTTCGTGATCAGTATTTTGGCTGCCTCGATAAATTAAACATTACTGACCCCACCATTGTTGACAAGAACCCTGAAAAAGCAACTGAATGTTTGGAATTGAAGAAGGGATACGAAGAAGGATGCATGGCTAGTTGGGTATGTAGCTTGATTTTAGTTGCATCTCTAGTTACACTAATGGCACCTAGGTTGAATACTTTAATAAACGTCGTGTACTGGATTTACGGCAGAAACAGTACCTGGAGTTTTCTCAACAGCAATCTGGAAAATAAACTAAATTATTGTACATACCGTATCAAATAAAAGAGTGTGCAATGTTGAACGTCATGGCATGTTGGCAATGGAGTAGTTGGTTGCTGACCATCTTGACTTGCATTAATCTGCACTTGATCATGATTGAAACCAACATAATTTATGCAGCTCTTAAAAGTAAGCTGTTATCTTTTTGATTCAAGATAGAACTGTGTTTTATTGCTTGATTTTATGGAGCAAACAAGCAATTTAGAATGACATTTGATTTTGACACTCGTGACCGTAGATTAACGCAAAAAAAACTAAACATGCTTTTTTTTTTTTTTTTTTTCAACACATCTCTCATCGTTATTAGGTTCAACATGTCAGACAGTGATACCAACACTCCTGCTCATGGTACAATCGAAAAGAGCATAAACATGGATCAATTATTAGAGAAACAAAAGGAGGAAAGAAATAAATTAACTGCCAAGATTATTGGTTTGCGTAAAGGTGTGCCTAAAAGCGACAAGAGAAAGAAAAGAGAAGTTGCCTCACGTATTGCAGACTTGGAGTACGATTTAACAAAGAAGCACGAGGAGGAAATCAGATCGTTCAAAGCAAAGGAAGCTGGATTGGACCCCAATGCTCCAGAGCCTGAAGTAAGTGATTGTATTTAGAGCTGGCCCAGCATGGCACACTTATTGTGCTTTTCTAGATGGATGATGGCATCTCGCTAGATCGTCTAGATGAATTGAGCCTGGCAGACGAGCCAAAGAAACCTGTCAAAGAGAACTCAGTGCAGCAGCCCAAAAAGAAAGTAAACAAAGCTAAATTAAGGATTGAAAAGAGAAACGCTGAAATGGAGCGTATACGCATACAAGCAGAAGAGGAGGCAGAGAATCAGCCTGATCTGGCGGCCTTGGAGACGGAAGCTATCGGAAAGCTAGTCATTCCTATGAATTTAAGAATCAAGCAAGTGGTAGCTGATGGGCATTGGTATATTCAGTTGCCGGAAATGCTGTTTTGCATCATTTAATTTCTTTTTCTTTTTTTTTTCTTTTTCACAAATGTAGTTTATATAACGCATTTGCAGATCAGTTAAAGGCACGATATGACAGAGATGTTACATACAGGGAACTTCGTAAACTGGCAGCTGAACACATGCGTCAACATCCAGACGATTTCAGGCCATTTCTATACTTGGAGGATGGTAATTTTGATAGATATTGTGATGATATTGTGAATACAGCATGCTGGGGAGGTCAGTTGGAGGTAAATGACAGAGTTGAAAGTCATTAGTGTTTTACACACAACTGACAAAACAAACCAGGTTTTGGCGTTGGCCAGATCAAGTCAAGTGCCTGTAGATATCATTCAGGACGGTGGACCCATTATTAAGATTTGTGATGATGAATATCCAGAAAAACCACCCATTAAACTTGCGTAGGTTGCCAAGAGAAAAATCAAAAAAGAGATGCGGTTATTTAATAACTCTTGCTTTATGTACTAGATACCATAAGCATCTTTATTCGTTAGGTGCTCATTACAATTCGCTTGTCGACCAATTAAATGCCTAAAAGATGAACTTCGCCAGTGGATGATCGTTGTTTTTGCGCAATTTGATGTTTCCAAGATTCAATCTTGACGGAGTTGATCCAAAAACCATACATAATATTGGCACACCTGTCAAAAATTAATAAATTGCCTTTTCTTTCCAGTATTTACATCGACTATTCATATGCTTGCTGCTGATAATACTAACACTGCTGCTGCTGCAACCACCCAAACTGAAAAGGCTACTTTTGGTGCTGGCTGTTTTTGGGGAACAGAACACATTTTCAACAAGCATTTCAAAAAGTCCGGCATCATTAGTACCAAGGTAGGCTTCATGGGCGGTGAACTGGACAGCCCTATATATAAGCAAGTAAAGACTGGCACTACCAACCATGCTGAAGTGTGCGAAATCGTCTTTGATCCCTCTCAAGTGTCTTTTGACAGATTGACAGATTTCTTTTACAGTATGCATGGCAAGTAGTATTTAGCTTATGATCAATGCATTGTATTAACAGCAGTATGATAGACCCTACTACGGTAAATCAACAGGGCCCTGAGGATATCGGCACGCAATACCGCTCAGTTATCTATTATCACAGTGATGCACAAAAAGCAATTGCTGAAAAAGTGACTCAACAAGTACAAGAAAAGCGCTTGCCCAATTCACGAATTGTTACCTTGATTGAGCCTGCAACGGTCTTTTTCGATGCCGAGGAATACCATCAATTTTACTTGGAAAACAATCCTGATGGGTATGCTGTACGTATCATACCATGTGGCAGGTCATTGACTTGATTATTAACTGCCTTTGTGATAATAGTGTCCCACGCATTATCTTCGTTGGTGAGCAACAACAATGACAGCAACACAATCACCACACTATATCCAGCATTTTATTATACATTACAGTTGAAACGCATACGATTCTTATCTAGAGTTTATCAAACCCGATCCACAATAAAGACATTTACAGCAATTTGTCAATATAAAATTGGACAATGTATCCTGATCTGTTGGTTGTAAACTCTTGGCATCACACACCAAACACTTGCGAAATTTCGGTGAATGCAAAACAGTTCTTGTCATGCTACAGATTTCCCAGAAATGGCCTGCTTCACATTGCGCAAGTAAAGAGTAAGAAGTTCCACTATTGAGCAAATTCACAGTTTTCTCGCACACAGGACACTTGTTTCTGCCTTTTCTATCAATGGGTGGGGATTCTGGAGAAAATGTAGTGGCGTAGGCGATTTCTGTCAATAAGTCGCCAAATTGAGGAAACTTGTCGTGTATTCTGACGTAAACGTTTAATGCTTGCTTTATCAGTGGTTTGTCGCACAGCGCCAGTGCTGAATCAGAGATTGATACTAGTGCTGCAATATCTTGTTCTGTTAGCTGGCTGAATTCTTTGTCTGGCAGTTGATCAGCGTGAGATAATATCGAATTCGTATAATTGATTTGCACCGTACGCCTAGCTTTTTGACATGTAGTCTCATATTCTGTTCCGAAATCAAGAGGATCATAATTCTACATGAATCGTCAAAAAAAAAAAAAAAAAAAAAAAAATGGCTGTTAGGCTTTGGTTTATGATAGATCCGCGTGGAAGATAACTTGCTTGTAACTCTAATTGTGCATTGATCATCATCCTTGCAGCAATAGTATCAGTACTGCAATATACCTTCTCTGTAAGAGTACTGCCACTGTGACAAACTGATTAATGTGGACTATTTATCTAATAGACACTAGGTAAGTACCTGCTAGCAGTAGGTTCGATATTCAGATCACTCGACAGAGTTGAGATCCACTCAGCCAGTGCTTCATTATCTTCATCATCTACCAAGTATTGCAACAATTCTCGTACAAAACCTACAATTGGCTTTACAAATACTACAAGGCAATAAGTATATGATTTTCTTTTTTGTAAAGTTTGTAATTGTTATTTACCACAATATGGGTCATCTAAATAAGTTTTTGTCAATTGGCAGATGGATTCAATGTCTTGGCCACGTTCTCTATCCAAGATGAATTTCAAATACATTGAATCGTTACTTTCTCCTCTATAGTGAATATCTACATCTGGCCTCAAACTATCAGAAATGTGTCAGTTTGTTAGAAATACCTGCTACCAGGCCAACTTACTCAAAAGATAGAGCTGTAAAGATTTGGTTTCTTGTATCGCTTGCTCCCCATAAGAACGGGTGCGCATCAGATGCAGATAATATGTGATCGTCGTCAGCCTTCAATTGCTCTTCTATCCATTGCTGCTTGTATGTTTGTACTAGCGTTGCGCTCCACATGATAGATAATTGCTTGTCGTATTGCACATCACCGTTTGATTCAATTTTCAAATAAGTGCATTCACCTTCTACCGTAAAGCCCCTGAAAAGAACGATATTGTTATCATCGCGAACCCAAGTACCGCATGACAAGCCCAATCCAGACGACAAAAGAGTGTACGCTTGCCAATCTTTCTTTGGTACCAGTTTATCACCCTTTTTCACATCCAAACATATTATTTGAACTCGGACACCTTTCGAAATTGCAATCCTGATAATTCCTTTGGCGAAATCGTCAAACATTTTGATTAAAGTGGTGACAGCTCGATCGCCTTCTTCAAACCATACATGTAGAACCTTCATCTTGATATCCCCGATCCGTGTAGTTCTTGATTTAGAGACAACTGACGTTTTTACTTGAACAGAGGAAATGGCTACTGTTCCATCTGTACAGGCTGATGCGATGAATGCAATGTACGTGGTGCTGTTGACTTTCTTCCAATCAGTCCATTCAAGTAGGTTGACGAATGATTTATGCGGTGTTATTTTAGTCTTGTAGTCGAATGAATCGGTATATGCCCAAATGCAGACATCGCCGGCTTTATTGGATGTAGCCAATAATGCAGGCTTGGACGCGAGAGGGTTGGGTATCAAGCGTTTCGACCAGCTAGCGCCTATATTGACCAAGGTCAGTACACAAAATCAGTAACAGACTACGTCAATGCGTACATAATGTGTGGTGAGGATTGATTCGGGTTTCATGTTGATGTGAAATTGCATGATCTTTGATCTTGTCTGTCAAATCTACACACTATAGCAAATGAATACGAGTTATATGGCCAAAATTAGAACTATTAAGGACCCAACAACGCTTACCAAATTCCAATCGGAATTTGTGGGATCTCTGGATGAAATCTGATACAAAAGTACTCGATGTTTGGTTGTAACAACTGTCAAAAAACAACTAGATCCACCAAAACCATTAATTCCAATATTCATTGAACGAGACTCTTTCTTTTCTATACCTTTGATTAGGTGAGAGGTTCGGCGGCGACCATCTAGCCAAGCGAAACGATTCTTCATTTAAGAAAGATGTTTCCACTTTATCGTTTTCAGCTAGTGCGGATCTCAAGTTAGAAACAAATAGGTGCATTTTAACTTTCCCTATATGACGGATCGTTGCTACTTACTGATCATGACAGAGTCAGCTATTCTTTCTAAAGGCGGTAAAATGATGCCTACATACTTATACTTTTCTTTTGTGGATAGCATCCCAACCAAGATTGGTGTCTGTAGAATGAAAGAGTTAGTGAATATGGTTCAGCACTCTATCGTTGACTTTTTTACGATACCACAATATAAACACCTTTATCATTGCAGATAACCAATTGGTTGTCTTCACTCCATTGAATGCAGTCTACGAGAAAGGGGTTTCCTTTGAAAGAAATGGCAGGTTGATTTTCCATGATAAACAAAAGTATTACGTTACAAACGCGCCGATGCCTGAATTTCTAGCTTTTTGTGCTGTGCTCCTGGTTGTTTCGGAGTCACCCTGTTTTCGGTTGTTTTACTCGAGTGAATTGAACATTGGGTCTACTAAAGTATCCATGTATTGAACATACGCTCTGGATCTATTCCAGCACTCATCAGTTATTGCCTCAAAAGAGTGATTTTAGAATCCCTGTATACTTAAATTGCCTTGTACTGAAGTTCGTAATGCTTGTCCCTTCTTGTAATAATTTAATTTTCTGTCAACATTGGGAGGTATCAAAGAAATTGTATCATAATGCACTATATTTGGGCTTATTGTATCGCAAGGAGACGGATCAACGCTCATAGTTATACTCCTCCTCCGCTTGATAATTGAAACAGGTGCAGGGGTTTACGACAATGTAAAAGACAAAAAATGGGTTTTTATATTAAAAAGAAAGGAGGAAAATTATCAGGAGTAGACAGGAAAAAAAAGAAAAGTATAGTATATTTAGCCAAATCCAGGGAGGCAATGGCTTACTCGTACTGTATGATGAATTTTTCATCATATTGCTGTTGCTGCTGCTGCTGTTGCTGCTTCTGCTGGTGGTTCGTATATGGCCAAGCAGAATATATGCTCTGTTTTTCGTCTTTTGAGGAATTTACATGAGCGTATAATGGCACAGTGACGAAATCAACAGAAGAGTATCTATTGAATTGCTTGCTTGTGAGTGCGTTATAACGATCATCAAACTCGATAACAATAGACTATGATGAATTTGTTAAAGCTGTGCATATGTATACCGTGTACATAGAAACTTACATAAATTGTCTTCATGTTGGAATTATTAGCTATATTGATTTGCTTTGTAACATCATTGAGATCGGACCCGTTTTTACTGAAGCGATAATTGATGCCTCGAATGTTTTCTGTTGCATTGATACGATTGCAAATAGTAAGAATACCAAGCTCAAACTTGAAATATATATATGCATATTATTTAGTAGAACTTCTTTGTGTAATCAATTATTTTTTCTCACTCTTTGACGCAAGACTCGATGTCTCCAAATAAAAAGCAGAGTAGTAAGCAGCATGAAGAATGGCAGAATGACTAACCCATATGAACTTTTGGTATATAGCCACAATAAATAGTTTCCAATGATAGCAGCCATCCAGAGAACCCAAATCAGCACAAACCAAACGTATCTGTTGCCTGGAGGAGGATTCTTACGAATTGACTGATTCAACAGATTAAAAGTGGAGCAGAAGTCTTCCACTGATAACTATATATTAATGAGTTGATTAGCATCTATATGACAATATTATTGGTATACTTACATATCCTTGAAGATCAAAAGTGTACTGATCGTCAAATTTCTTGTTTATGAGCGCGAAACGGGCTGATTTCATATTATAAAAAAAAAACGAAAGGAATGATAATGCTGAATGAGTGTAATGGGAGTTTCGTAATGTGTACAATTAAAAAAGCACTTGATGATAAAAGTGGAAAGAAAATACTTGAGTTAAATGCAAACCTCTCAATTCTAATATATAGCTGTATATAAAGGAAAAAAAAAAATGGTGCCCATCATTTTGCCTTTTAGCGACTAAAAAGGGAGCAAAGAAATATAATATAAAAAAGTATCTAAACAATGTTGTATCAAGTATAAAAGCGATCGATAAATTTTTAGGAGAAACGCAATGAATTTTCTAGCAGGAATTATCCTGAATTTTATTTAAACATGTTGTATAGCATGTACTCATACACAATTAAAAACACTTAGGCAAATCCAAGGATCCTATTGTGAAGATTCAAAGCTTTCTTCTGACCTTCGGTAGCATCAGAGGAAAGCACTGGGTAGGGGATTAAGCCCATGTTCAACTTTTCAGCGTCATTTGTAGTGCTTGGTTTAACTCTGTCGTGGAACGTTTCTTCAAAGTGGTTACCAGGAAAATCAGGAGGAGTCCTATATTGATTAAAGGCAATAAATAAAACGATAAAGTATATGCATATATTAAAATATACACGCTATACTCACAGGCCTTTTTCAAACGCATCTCTTTGTATTTTGACATATTCTGAATTGATACGACAAAGAGGTACAGAAGGAATGTAAAGAACAGAAGAATCAACCTTGGAGTCATTTTTTCGCTCTACTGAATGCACTTGGTCACAGTGCCAAAATACACAATCACCGGGCTTGACATCAGGCATAGAAACCATAGTATCAATGATATGTGGATAATCAGTCTTCCCGATACTTTGACATAAACCAGGTAAGGCACCAAGATAATCGCTGTTGAGGCATTTTTTTTAGCAATTACTTTTAAAGTTTCTATATTTCATCTCACTTCTTATCAATGTACTCTTCAATCAAAGGCTTCATCAAGAAATAGGCAACAGATTGCCGTAAAAGAGGACAAACACGAAGAGTTCCGGCGCCAGTCTTGATGTCAGACATAGCAATCCAGCCTTGGAAGTTTCTAAAGACTGAGCAGCCACCAGGAGAATTATAATAGTCCATACGTGCTTCGACACGATGTGTAGCATCGAATGAGTCATGTTTCTATATGAAATCGGTGCTTTAGTAAATCTAACAATCTGAAATGCTACGCCATTTACCTCCCACTCGCCATTAAAGATATTCGTGTAACATTTACGATATTCAGGGTCTTGCCAGCCTAATGTTAAACTTGGTTATCTTTCCATGTAATGCAGTAAAATATTAAATTTATATTACGTTCAATAGAGCCACTGTCAACATGTTCCTGTAAAGCAAAGCTATCATCCCCGGGGTTTCGAAGACGAAGACGATCACAATAACCCAAGTTCTTGGTCAAGTCAATGACAGTATTATCCTCAGTATGCCAAAGTTGATTCAAAGCCAAAGTAGCAGCTTCAAAGCGGGGATGGCTTCTAGCAGCTACTTGTGAATGAGACCAATATACCTCCCACACCTGGGGATCGTTCTTGGGAGATCCTGCAATCTGGCCAGCATGATTCTCGATATAAGACTTGATCTGCTCCTTGTAACCACGAGCTTCTTGTTCAGGAATAACGTTTTTGATAACGACGCAGCCTCGGCGGCGGATCTCAGCTTCTATCTTGGGAGGGAAACAGCCATTGTTGGCTTGAATTTCCTGAAAATCAACCTGAGGAACAACAGATGAGCCCTTCCTCTTGATCTCGAGTGTCTCTTTTTCGAACGATTTCAAAAGTGTTTGGTAAGCCCTGTTGAGAATAGATGGGTCTTTGGGTGCAATCTCTTTCTTCAATTTAAGAAGGCTGAGATCAAGTTGTGTTTCTTTGCCACCTAAATGGGAAAAGACAGAGCTAATGTCACCTTTTGGCTTGATAGATTGTGGCTGGGAGCTCAAGGCCATCATTGTGCGAATATCCAATTGATGAAAAGAAAGACGATACTTTGATAAATCAATCGAAAACATGCCCCTCTATTTATAGTTGCTTTACATTCTAGGTATTGGAGGTTAAGCTTGTTGTTTTTTCAATATCAGCGGACCGACAGAGGGCCACGGAAAAATGGCCTTGATCTTAATTGAGCAAAGGATCAGGAAGAAAAAGGCTCCGGGCAAAATTTTCTTGGGAATCAATGGTTTGGGCCTTTCATGTCGGATGAACTTACTTTGACTATAAAAATCACTTGTGCAATAATTAAATCATAGGTTCTACCCTATTTGTATGTGGATATTCGGTTGACTTGTGAGATGATCGTCTGCATTGAAAATCCCATCATTGTGTGCACTAAGAAAAATTGCCCTCTTGCCCTCTTGCCCCTCAATAAGATAAATGTAGCATAAAAAAAAAAATACATCCAGTGAAATATTTATTCTAGGACTCTACAGTCAACGAAAAAAGGTTGGCCCAATAAAAAAAATAATTGGTCAGCTTGAAATGAAAATGGGCCACCGATTTTGAAAATGGGTCACTAAGACAAAAATGGGTCACTGCTTTGAAAATGGATCATTTAATACGAAAATGGGTCACCAATAAAGAAATTTAATGCATGCTTTTTATTTTGCCTCTTATAATCCTTTTTCACAATTCAAGCATCTCTGCCAGAACGTCAAAGAATGCTTTATCCAATTCTTGCAGTCTTCTCTGCTGATGTAAAATGATGCATTGCGAATACGATCAGAGATTTTTTCATTCTGCCTGACAGAAGAGGGATCGTTATTTACAACAGTCTTCAGCTTGGACCAAAACTCTTCGATTGGATTCAAAAAAAGGAGAAAAAAGAGGCAAAAAGAGAAGTTTATAGCCACGTTGACCAAGCCAATATTCAATAAGTGCAGCCTTGTGAATTGGATGCATTGTCAAGAACTAGATATTTGTAGCTCATGTTAGCCGTATCAAGTGTATTCAAGGAAGTCATTGCTGGTAGTACCCTTTTTCTTGAGGGCCTGAGATTTCTCACCAGTTCGAGTTCGCTTTCCACTCCTAGCACCAAGTAAAACTTCTTTTCTGGATAATGTGATTAAACCACTTTTTACAAATAGCACCCAAGATGCTGACATTTGCTCCCTTCGTTTGAACATCAATTTTGCAAGGTGTTCCAGCCTCAGACCATCCATATGAGCGATGCATACTCCTATTAAATCCAGCTTCATCCAAGAACACGCATTTCATTCATAAAATCTATGTTCTGGCTAACCCAGTATGCTACCGCATCTCGTCTTTTGGCAACAGTCTCATCCGTGTTCCTGCCATAATATCTAGGAATGATACGCTTGTAGGTTAGGCGACACTTCTTCTTCTTCATATGATTTTCCACTGATCTAAGGGTGATCTGTATATCTCTAAATTCTTTTGACAGGTTGTCTGTAACAGCTTCGACTGTCAATGTTGGCTCATTAGCCAGCAGCTCAAAGATAAATACAGTATGTTCGTCTTTGAGTATTGCTGGTCGTCCCTTTCCTACTTTGGTTGCGATAGAATCAGGGAATCCCTTTTCAACTATTTCGCTTGTCATTTG
>MU619240.1:327445-353779 GCA_025201805.1 Parasitella parasitica
TAAGACTAACTTGTGCTTTCGACTAGACCGTAGTCAAATTCAACGTCGCGATCTCATTGCAAATTTACAGCGTCAAGATATGGCTTTGTTACGTTGCAGTGGAATTTAAACGTTACGGTTTTGTTACGGTTTTGTTACGGTTACGTTACGGTTACGTTACGGTTACGTTACGATTACGTTACGGATTTGTTACGGCTTTGGTACGGTTTTGTTACGGTTACGTTCGGTTTTGTTACGGTTACGTTACGGTTACGTTACGGTTACGTTACGACTTTGTTACGGTTTTGTTACTGTTACGTTACGGCTTTGTTACGGTTTTGTTACGGTTACGTTCGGTTTTGTTACTGTTACGTTACGGTTACGTTACGGTTTTGTTACGGTTACGTTACGGTTTTGTTACTGTTACGTTACGGCTTTGTTACGGTTTTGTTACGGTTACGTTACTGTTACGTTACTGTTACGTTACGGATTTGTTACGGTTTTGTTACGGTTACGTTACGGTTTTGTTGCGTTACAACCAAATCATGTTATTTTCTCCGGAACTAATTTCCCCTAAAAAAAAAAAGTTATTTTCTAATTAAAGTTTTATTTATTTCTCTTCTTTTTGTAATGTCTAGCCACCAATTTTCCTCTAACGACTACTTGAACAATGAGCAGGTTTGCAAGATACTCTCTGAAGATCAAAATATCATCGACATCATAACGGAGAATTTATTGAATGTGTATGAAAATACATACATGTGTGATTCATTCGAAATTCTCGGGAATGGAGTAAGAATCACATATAAACCACGTTTAGTAAATCATTCTGCTTTGCCTCCTATCATCTTAAATTTTCAGCCATATATTAATCAAGATGCAATGACAAATGCCATTGATCGATGTTACCAAGTTCAGGTACAAAAAAATCAACTTCCGTTGATATTATTCATTTGTTCTGAAAGACTCTCGGATCCAATTTTGGACTTGTTTGTACCTTTACAAGGCAATTCGTACTTGTATTATTTACCAGACACTTTCTGGTCACAGAAATGTCTATTAATATCTGAACACTCTTTCAAACGAAATATCGGTGACGACAAAAATATTAATGGACTTGCCGTTCTAGCAATGTTTCTTCTCCAAGAAAATCAGGCAATAGCAAAGATTGGGAAATCGAAAGACACTGCCACTCAGGAACTGTACATTAAATGCAAAAATATTTTTTATTTTGATTAATCTCCTTGTTAAATATTAACAGGGATGACAGTATTTATAAAATAAAATAAAAAAATGAAAAATAAAAACAAAGACTTTAAAAAAAAACAATTATATAACCAGGTTAAATTGTCATGTAAAAGTGTTTTCTAAAGTACATCAACTTTTGCGAGCATTATACTTTTCACAAGACTTCAAGACAGCGCTTTTGGAAACCAAGACAGAGTGGCTTTGGAGGTACTATTGGCCGTATGTATACCGTTTCGCCAAGAGATATTGAAAAATACCATTTTCGGCTCTTACTCTTGCATGTTCCTGGAGCTAAGTCGTTTACAGATCTTCGCATCATTAATGGTCAGTTGCATCCCACTTTTCAAGCTGCCGCACGCGCTCTAGGACTTTTGGCAGATGATACTGAATGGTCTGCAGCTATGACTGAGGCGTCTTTGTCGCAAACTCCAGCTTCTTTGAGAAAGCTATTCTGCATTCTGATCGCATTCAGTAGTGTAACTGATCCATATCAATTATGGTTGGATCATAAAGAAAGTATGGCTGAGGATTACCTCTTTGCGTATCAACGAGATCCAAGAAATGTGCATGAGCTTCGCTTCGAAATTTCTATTGAAATGTATGAGCACTGTCTCTTGGACTTAAATGATATCTTGGCAGACCATTGTTAAGATTTGAAGTCAATGGAAGGGTTCAGCAGCGTATTTACCAATACTGATACCCGAACCGATAGAAGCACAAACCACTCCAACACTAATGAGAGAATGCATAGTCTGCTGTATGCTGAATCATTAGATGCATCTGATCCTGATCTTTTGTCTTTCAATGAAAGCCAAGCTTTAGTTTATGATGCTATTAAAGCATCTGCTTTTCTCGAAAATCCCCAAGGATCCCGCATTTTCTTCGTTGATGGTCCAGGTGGTACTGGTAAGACATCTGTGTTTAATGCACTCCTTGATCGTGTCAGACGAGAAGGTGATATTGCAATTGCTGTGGCATCAAGTGGAACTGCTGCATTATTGCTCAAAGGCGGACGTACTGCTCACTCTACCTTCAAGATACCTTTAGAAGTAGGCAATACTAGCATGTGCGACATTTCGCCCCGCTCTAATATAGCATCATTTATCCAAAGAGCAAAAATTATTGTTTGGGATGAATGTTCAATGATTAGCAAGGACTTGATAGCAACAGGTGATGGCTAATTTCGTGATATAATGAATGCCGATCTCCCTTTTGGTGGCCTTCTCATGGTTTTTGGTGGAGATTTTCGTCAGATTTTGCCGATAATCCGTGGTGCCAGCAGATCGGTTATTGTCGGCCAGTGCTTGAACAAAGCATGCTTTTGGCCATTGGTGGTCTCAATGAAATTGCGCACAAACATGAGAGTTCAACAGGCTCTTCAAACTGACAATCCAGGTCTTGCCAATGAACTTCAACAGTTCGCTGATTATCTACTTCAGGTTGGTCAAGGTACTGTTCCTACAATTACTCTGCCCAGAGACATACCTACAGATTTTATCCAAATTCCTGAGGAGATACTCATATCTGGAGATAAATTGATTAATTTGATAAGAAGCATATTCTTTGATATTGCGACTGCGGCCAACAGTCTTGATTACTTTGCTGGGAGGGCTATCTTGGCTGCAAAAAACAGAGATGTCAAGGTGATAAACGATATACTCTTGGAGTGCATTGAAGGGCGCAAAATGTCGTACATCAGTAGTAATCAAGCCTGCGAAGATGAATCTCAATTGACAATGCCGGTTGAGATGCTTAACACCATCGAAAATGGGTCTTTGCCTCCTCATATTCTTGATTTGAAAATTGGTGCTCCAATTATGGCAATCAGAAATATTGATCCTGCGGCTGGCATCTGTAATGGTATGAGAAGATTAATCGTCAATTCACTCATGACGAATGTCATCGAAGCAATCATTGCTACTAGGCCCAATGCTGGCAACATTGTCCTTATCCCTAAAATCAAATTCATCTCTCTTGCCACTGAAGGCCTCTCACCTTTTGATTTTCAACGAATCCAGTTTCCCGTAAGACTGGTGGTATTTGCGATGACCATCAACAAGTCGCAAGGGCAAACGCTAAATTCTGTTGGTTTGTACCTGCCAGGCCATTTATTTGGTCATGGTCAACTGTATGTCGCATTATCACGTGTGAGGACGCCAACTTCTGTCAAAGTAATGATCTCTGATGATATATCCCGAATAGACAATCATACTGGGTCATATACTCACAATATCGTTTATCAAGAAGTTTTCTACAATGGTAAAACAGGCCTGCGGCAGCACGAGCTGTACACCACTTTAGTGAAGGGTAAATTTACCGTAGCGAAGCGAAGGTGAAAATTTAACCGAACGTGGCGGTGTGATACAGCTCGTTAATGGTAAAGATGTTAAACTTGACTACTCAGATAACGTCTGTTATAATAGTTATTATATATGTAAAAGACCCCTGTATCAACGATGCTAAAATGAAGTTATTATAGATGTGTTTAGAATGAAACTAAATATAGATCATGAATCAGATCTATAATCTAGCTTTCTAAGCACTGTGAATACAACATCCCTTCATTAACTGCAACTTGTTTCAGTGAATATGGTAACAATGTTTTTTATCTTATCTTTTTAATTGAAAGAACTTATTTGAAAATAAAAGCACAATCAAAGAACTCTAAAGTTTGGTGAAAACCATTCATAGTAGCAGATAATTTTAATGTTTCTTACAGTTCACATCCCAGGTACGAAATATGAACAAATAATACAAGTAAAGAACAAAAGGATTTTTTTTTTGCGTGAATTTTGTTGAATGATAAATACGGTGTTATTAAATAAGGAATTGCTATAGGTATCGAGTTTATGACAAACATATTCATAATTATAGTGGATACGATGGTTAAAAAAGACACATTTTAACTTTTTGTCTTGAATCTGTTATACACTGTGCGCAACACTTCTGAGGTTTTGTAATGGATAACGTTGGTTTGTTTCTTTAGCATATCATGACAACCACGCCAGTTCATTCGATTTCTAGTTTCTTTGTACCGCTCAACAAAATCCATGGTGTTTTCAAATCTCTCTTCATCTTGGCTAACCAGTTGAGTCTTTTCTGGCTCCTCCTTATCAATATTCGCATCGTCAGCTGATCGTTTTACTTGCTTTAACTTTGATATTCCAAGTAGAGCTTCATTTTGAATACAGGGGGAATCATATTGTAAACGTTCCGCTATCTCTGGGATTTGTCGGTAATGTTTAACTCCCACACCACAAGCACCGTTGATAGCATTAAGTAATTGTTGCTCTCGATCAATATTTTCTTGTAAGACTTCTGTTGCAATTGAAAATAATTGTCTAATAGTCAGATTTTCCAACGAGTTATTTTCCAATAAACTAGCCTGTTGCTGAAGTATAAAATTTGAAACTGCAGCAAATGGATCAGTTGAGCTGGTAAGCGTAAAAACATTTTGAAGTCTGATCAAATATCCTTTTCTGGCCCAATATTCACAGTTAAGTGATAAAGCACCATTAACATTTGATAGGCGCATATTTTCAGTAGGTATTGATACATGTTCGGGAGCGAATACCAGTAGTACAGGGAAGACTTGATAACGACGATAAGCCATTACACAATAATGAACAACTCTTGCCATGAAATTGACATCAACTGTTCTCTGAACTTCAACGATTATAGGTGATTGCTTTAGGGATCTATCTAATGGTTCATATAAAACGTCTGATCTTGATCCGTCAGGCCATTCTGCATCTCCAACTCTGTAATTATCACCATTAACATCCAAAATGGCAGCCGTAATGATGTTCTTTACGAAAGGATGTTTTAAAATAGTTTTACTGGTCTTGTCAGTACCAGGGCGCTCGACAAATGGGATTCTTGATGTTAACAGGGATTCTATTTAACAGTTAATTAATAACTTTTCTAGTTGAAAAGAACTACAAGGTTATATAGACTTACGTTTATCAGTCATTTCAATAAAAAAAAAGAAAGCGTAACAAAGCCGTAACGTAACCGTAACAAAACCGTAACGTTTAAATTCCACTGTAACGTAACAAAGCCATATCTTGACGCTGTAAATTTGCAATGAGATCGCGACGTTGAATTTGACTACGGTCTAATCGAAAGCACAAGTTAGTCTTATTCTATTGATACTTTGAAATAAATGAAAATAAACTAAAGAGAACGATAAGCTACCAAATCCGTACTATAGCAAAAGGATTCGAGAATTAGTTTCTACAGTCGACAAAGGTTGGCCCAATAAAAAAAATAATTGGTCAGCTTGAAATGAGAATGGGCCACCGATTTTAACAAAAATGGGATCATTTAATACGAAAATGGGTCACCAATAAAGAAATGCAATATGAGGACTAGCCAAATTCTCTCTTCTTTTTCTCTTCTTGAATTTTTTATATTGCTTAACATAAACAAAGAATACAATTTTGACAGTGAGACAGCACCTGTGATGATACAATCATACATGGACTGGGAAGAGACTGCAGCACAAAAAGAAGCTAAGAGGAAGACCAAACCTCACTCCGAAGAGCCCCCCCCCACCCCTTGATGTAGTAAAAAAGGAAAGGGGATCATACATCACCAAGAACGAAGCAAAGGTAGTCAATTTGATCAGTTTATTGCAAGAATTTGAGAATATGTCTATCAGTGAAGCGGGTAGAAAGGTAGGGCTCTCCAAGTCAACAGCTATTCGTAAAGTCAAGCAGTGGAATGCAAATGACAAGCGAAATAGTTGAAAAGGGATTCCCTGATTCTATCGCAACCAAAGTAGGAAAGGGACGACCAGCAATACTCAAAGACGAACATACTGTATTTATCTTTGAGCTGCTGGCTAATGAGCCAACATTGACAGTCGAAGCTGTTACAGACAACCTGTCAAAAGAATTTAGAGATATACAGATCACCCTTAGATCAGTGGAAAATCATATGAAGAAGAAGAAGTGTCGCCTAACCTACAAGCGTATCATTCCTAGATATTATGGCAGGAACACGGATGAGACTGTTGCCAAAAGACGAGATGCGGTAGCATACTGGGTTAGCCAGAACATAGATTTTATGAATGAAATGCGTGTTCTTGGATGAAGCTGGATTTAATAGGAGTATGCATCGCTCATATGGATGGTCTGAGGCTGGAACACCTTGCAAAATTGATGTTCAAACGAAGGGAGCAAATGTCAGCATCTTGGGTGCTATTTGTAAAAAGTGGTTTAATCACATTATCCAGAAAAGAAGTTATACTTGGTGCTAGGAGTGGAAAGCGAACTCGAACTGGTGAGAAATCTCAGGCCCTCAAGAAAAAGGGTACTACCAGCAATGACTTCCTTGAATACACTTGATACGGCTAACATGAGCTACAAATATCTAGTTCTTGACAATGCATCCAATTCACAAGGCTGCACTTATTGAAGATTGGCTTGGTCAACGTGGCTATAAACTTCTCTTTTTGCCTCTTTTTTCTCCTTTTTTTGAATCCAATCGAAGAGTTTTGGTCCAAGCTGAAGACTGTTGTAAATAACGATCCCTCTTCTGTCAGGCAGAATGAAAAAATCTCTGATCGTATTCGCAATGCATCATTTTACATCAGCAGAAAAGACTGCGAGAATTGGATAAAGCATTCTTTGACGTTCTGGGAGAGATGCTTGAATTGTGAAAAAGGATTATAAGAGGCAAAATAAAAAGCATGCAATATATATCTTTGAATTCGCTATCAAATAAAGGTTAAAGAAGATTCTAGCAATAATAACATTTCCTATTTTGTTCTGACGGTCTCGAGAAATTCTTTCGAGAAATTTCTTTCGACCTAGAACTGAACAATCATCATAATGTTTAAATGTTGATAGATTATTTCAGATTTGTAACCGACAATTAAAAAAAAACCATAGCATATTCAATTCCTATCCTTATAACTTCACATTTATCATTTTATGTTACATCTGTTGAGTTAAGTCACCGTATCCAATATCGAGGCAAGAATATACAGTCAGGGCTCGTTATAACGGACAAAAATATGTTTTGTATAGTGAGTTATCCCCTATTCAGAATTCGATACTCTACAGTACAGCTTCTGGAATTTGAAATCTACCAGAAGCTTATTATGAAGCTTAGCTTTTGTTAGTAAAATTACCCTCAACCTCAACCCTAATCTCTACTAGAGTTTCTATTCTACATGCTTAGCATTAGCAGCATAAAAAAAGGAGTTCCTGAGCTGATATTAAGCATTATTATAAGTATCAATGTAATAGGGCTTCTCTGTCATTAGTAATTAGCAACTTATGAACAAATAACTAGGGATTATTACAGCAAAAGATTGTATTCATTAGTTATCCTCGCCTGCTTCCAATTCGATGAGCCACAACTGTTGTATCATATTACTATGAGGAAAGGTATACTCGTGGCATCAAAAATACTTACTTTATAGAGCTGTGTCATGTACTAGAATTGACATTGACGTGATATCATCTCCAGATAGATACTTTTTACAGCTTAAAAGCAAGAACTTTAGCTTTGTATGCCATTTTTTGATTAATTTTCATAATCAAAAGTGCCCTGAAAACACCAAAAATAGTATCCATTGGGAAAAAACAATATTATATATGATTTTGGTGCAATTTGAGCATGATTTTTTTTTCGATGCAAAATCACGGATTTTTTCTATTTTTTCCTTGTATCCACACATCCAAAATCATTGATTATGCATAATCATCGATTTTGACCTCAGAAATGCGACTTTTTACTATAGCATATATTGGAGGAAAATGATCGTAAAAGACCATTCCTTGATCTGAAAAACTAAAAATGCGCTCTGATTAAGCAAAATATTGACTTTTCCCTCTTGATATGTTTTGAAGTTTTCTCAGCATAATTCCTTTCATAAGCATATGGGGATTATGAAATTATACCATCTTGTAAAGCGCCCAAAAATACAGCTATTATCATAGACTGACAGTCGTGGTATGCATAGTATCAAAGAATGATATCTTGTCTTAAAGAAGTAATTTTGTTTTCTAATTGTACAAATGGAGTTTCTGAAAGAATTTTTCCTTTCTGATTTTGGACGCGTTTAATCTCCGCTATCAATGAAAAATGGTGTTATTTTGAAGAAAAGCCCTAGCTTTGAGAAGCCCCAGCTTACCCATTTCAAGAGAAAAAAAATTGTAACTTAGTTTAATTTAATGGTGTTTTTGTTGGCTTTCCAATGGTAGTACTTGCATGTCTTTATCTGGCCTGGCGATCTCACGCTCCGATTTTCATAAATACTTTTCCGAATAAAGCCAGGAAAGTCGCTTCCTTCATTCGATGGCAACTTAAAAAAGTACAAAAACTTGCTCCAAACTATGCAAATGTGCAATAAAAAGATGTCTTGTAGTTCAATGCATTACTTTGCATTACTTTTTTTTTTTTTTTTTTCTGACAATAACACACTGAAGTTCGTGTAGACTAAAAAAAACCAGGCGCCTAAAATCTTCATATCTAGTTTTGCAAAAGGCACACACTTTTGAGCCATTCCAATATTATAAAAAATATAGACAAGACCTTTATAATAGAAAACGCCAGATCAACTGAAGGTATAAGCAAATGCCAAAGAAAACGGAACAATCTGCCACCAGGATAACACACATATTCATAAAAAAAAAAATATCATTATAGAAATTTATGAAATCCCATGGACGTAAATGTGTTTATCTTCAATCTTGCTCTCCGTTCCTGAATCCAATTAAAGATTTTTAAACCAAAGTCAACAGACACTCTTACACCCAGAATCACAGAAGTTGTCAATTTACAGCCATAACCTTTTTAAATACTACCTTGAACTTAAAGGTATAATGTAGATTGATTATTTCACAACACATTCTCTTAATATTTTCACTACGGATGAAACAAAGCAATTATACTTGAAATCTTTTTAGAAACTTCTTAGCTTTCATTAGAAATAAACGGTTTTTTAGCCAGAAACCCAAATATTAATTATCACAATCACCATAAACTTTATCATTTACTTGAACTTTTTTTTTTGTCAGAAACGATAAACAGACTGAAGTTAAACTCCTAGTACTCAATGTTTGATTTTTTGAATCTAGGCACTCTCTTTGTACATTGTCATTTGATGGTATACCATCGAAGCATGGACGAATCGGGCTGAAGCCATCAAGCTTTGCTTTAATGAAAGGAAAGGAACATATCAAGTGTAGTGTTATTCCTTGAGAATATAGGGTACATACAAGAGACATTGCATTGTCTGGATATTCAATAGGAAGATGACGTACAATTGAGATTAAGTGGTACATTTTGTCAAGCGGGCTTGAAAGAGGGGCGAGCAGCAAAGAAAAAAGACGCGCAATCAGTTGCAACGCTTTCCTCTTTTTTCTTTTTTCGTTTTACTTGAATACATATACTATTACAACAATGACTCAGAATATGGAAGTAGATTTCGATGTACCCAAGTTTCTCTATGAAGAGAGACAAAAGGCACCCTCTCAGCTCCAACATTATTACAGTACATTTGAAGAGCTCTATGAAAGAAAGTAAGAAAACTCCATCAAGCAACTCGCGTAACAGAGCATTTATCAAATTAAATTGTAGGTTATGGCATCAATTGACAACCAAGGTTCTGGATTTTTACAATGAGCCCGAGTCTGCTCCTTTCCAAATTTCACTTTTCCAAAACTTTGTTGCTGAATGGGAAGACAAAACCAATAAACTATCACTTGTCTCCATCGCCCTTCAAGCCGCCAAGCAATTTCCAGGTAATTTCAATATAGAATATGCTCGGATTGGATGGTGTCATTGAAAAAAAAAAAATTCCCTGTAGATCTGACCGAATCCGTCAACTTTTTGAATGAGATTATCAAAAAGGTCGATGCGCCTGAGACTAAAGATGTTTACGTTCTTGCGCTTATGGAATCAGCACAATTCAAATTGAAATTAAATCAAACAGAAGACATAAAGAAGACTATCGAGGAATCAGAAAAAATTTTGGATGGTTTTGATAGTGTAGACACAGTTATTTATGCTAGCTTCTACCGCGTCAGTGCTGAATATTACAAGGTCAAGGCTAACTATGCGCAATATTACAAGAATGCATTATTGTATTTGGCTTGTGTCGATGTTGAAAAGTTGAATGTGAATGATAGGATCGAAAGAGCTTACGATCTCTCTCTTTCTGCACTGTTGGGTGATATGATTTATAATTTTGGTGAATTGGTAAGCGGTGGCTTTGGGATTACTTTTTAAATTTGAAGTGTATTTACAAATGCTGTCTCTTAGTTAATGCATCCTATTCTCGACTCTCTTCACGGCACTCAACATGACTGGCTCCGATCTTTATTATTCGCTTTCAATGCTGGCGATATCGGTAAATTCGAATCATTGGTGCCTCATTTCTCAAAGCAGCCTTTACTTGAGCAGAATCAGGGCGCACTTAGAAGGAAGATCTGCTTGATGTCTTTGATCGAGGCAGTTTTTAAACGTCCCACAGATAAACGCTCCATTCCTTTCTCTGAGATTGCCGCTGAAACACTTTTATCGGTAGATGAAGTTGAACATTTAGTCATGAAGGCATTATCTTTGAATTTGATCCGAGGTTCAATTGATCAAGTGGATCAAATCGTTGTTGTTACTTGGGTTCAACCTCGTGTTCTTGATAAGGAGCAAATTGAAGGCATGAGGCGTAAGCTTACAGAATGGAGCAACCATGTTAAGAAAATCAGTGCCTTCGTCGGAGAACAAGGCGGCGAAGTCTTTGCTCAGTAGATATCATTGCTTAATGCCATTATTTTTTTTTAAATAAAATATTAAAGATGAATGTTTATATTTATACCGTATCCGTTGGCTTGAGATAGCTATTTCTAGTTCGAGTCCTTGCGTTTTGTAGAGCGTTCCCTATTTGTTTGCAATATCGGATTTCGCCACACATCACAATGGTTGAAATTTCAACAAAATGAAAATCTTAAAATTGGTCATGCTAATGAACATGAATTATGAAATCAGGTTTAATTGTTGAAACATAGGTTCTTGGGAGTTACTCTCTATAAAGTGAAGCAGATTCATGCAGTACTCGTCCACCTTACCTCTACTCTTCTGTACAATTTGTTGAGGTCTAAGAGAACATGCTGTAAGGAGAGAAAGAGAGTACTCGATGTCAGCGACAGAGCACAAAGATGAATTTTCAATGTGTACGCCAGAGTTCGGTAACAGCTGCAATGAGAACGAGTGAGGAAGGAGCCTTCATCATTTGGATTTCGAACAATGGAAGTGTACTTATGACCATCAACCGCCCAAAAAGCTTTCACTGTGCTCATTTAGAAGAGGCATTGATGTATGTGTGGATGAGACAAATAAAGCAATTAGCAAAAGTGTTGTACTAGCATTTCAGCAGTTTGTCATTACACTAATTGATATAGGATATTCCTTTGTATGTATAGTTAACAAATAGTGTCTAGAAATGGTTGAACATTTGGATATCTGGGCCTGTTCGATCCAGGACATCTCACAAGCCACTATAAAAAAAAAAAAAAAAAGAGACATTTGGAAAAAAAAAGAAAAGCGCATTTGCTGTTTTATTCACTCACTTGCAACACTAAGAGCAGTAGGAATCAAGCTCAACTCACATCTGTTTTGTTAATACAACACCGAGCAGATCTTTACGAAATACACAAAGTGAAAACAATCAGATACAATAGCATTAATGGCGAGGTTGCGCGATACAATTGACCGTACACCTGAGTATGTCAATTTCATACAAGAGCTAAAGCAGTTCCATGCTACAAAGGGGTAAATTTACCACCAAACGGTTCAGAAAGAGAAAACAAAACTGACACTTTTATATCGACAGTACAACACTTCAAGCAGAACCAGTGCTAGGTGGAAGACGATTAGATTTATATAAAATCTTCCAAGTAGTAGTAAATTCTGGTGGTTTTGACGAGGTGACCAAAAATAGAGGCTGGAAGCAAGTAGGCGATATATTTCAGTTTCCATCTACATGCACCAATAGCGCCTATATCTTGAAAGGCGTTTACATCCGTAATTTGGTACGTTGATGTAATGTTTTCTTTGTGCATGTGAATACTGATATCCTCATAGCTGGGGTGGGAGGAAGAGAAATTGTGGAGCAAAGATTGGGTTCCTCCAAAGGAACTGCTTGGGCCTCATGCTCACAAATCATCAACATTGGCAGGAAAGGCTTACAAAACAGCAATTAAAAAGTCGACACCCCCCATTAAATCATCTAATGGAACATTGAGATCACCAAAAGCATCCAAGTTCGATGTTAATGCAAACGTTGCGTCTGCTGTTGCTGCCACTGCAGCCGCCGCCGCCGCCGCCGCCGCCACTCTTCTCGGTCCTCTAACTAAACCATCGAAACAATTAGGGAATCCTTTATTAATCGACTTTTCAAAGAACACGCAATTGGACCCCACTCTTTTTCCACTGAACCAGCAAAATCAGTCGGAAATGTCAGCACCACAAGCAATTCTCGAATCACAGCAAGGCATTCCGGCAGTTCATGATAATACTTTCAGCGAAAAGGATCGCATTTTATTCGCATTACAATTTGGACAAAAGTCAGATGTGGAATGGGCTCTTAATGAAATCGTCACCATGTCCTTTGAATGCCCCGAAAAGCTCGAGTTGAACGAATTGCCTTTTCTATTACAGCTACTCGTCTCTCTCGCTCAACCTTGTTTGACTAGTCATGCTGCTGACAACGCTTTGCCAACTTCAGCCAGCGATACATTGAGCATCATGTTGCAGGATGATGCGGTATCTTGCTTAGCTAGCAGTGCTGCTTTCTGTACCGATTCCCCTATGAAAGGCTCAAGGAAAAGCGACAGCATTCAAGACGATTTATCCAGTTACACAGACCTGAGTACTCTGAATATCATTGTAAAGGTGCTCCATACTCTTCGCAACTTTTCCTTTCTGTCAGCATATATCCCTACTTTATCAGAGCACGAGTCGGTAAAGCATATTCTGGTGCAAGCTTTGGAGACATCAATGAGCACAGGTGACGTTGAATTAGGACGACATTCGATGGATGTATTGGAGAATATTGCAGCGCATCTAAAGTTGGAATCGGCACAGGACACCTGCTTGCAATGCATATACAGAATAGTAGCATCTCACGACCGCTACTTGGTTATTGGAGCTATTCGTACCTTGACATGGCTCTCAATCAACAAGGCCAATCATTTGAGTGTGGAGTCTAGCCCTGTCATGACCCGTATCTCTCAGATGCTTTTGTCCGATGACGAAGAATTGGTGGGAACTGCACTGGAGTACATTTATCAGCACACCCAAGTTACAACCCAATGTCGCTCTCAGTTTTTGAGATCACCTTACTCGGGCGCATATATCGGCTTATTGATCTCACTTATGCTGACCAAGTCCAAATACTTTTGCACCCGATTTATTCAAGAAGACACAGCCTTGTCTACTCCTCTATTGGCCACATCAACAGCTGGAATCACATCGCATCAACAGCAATCACAGCAGCAGACTGTCATACCTCGTGTACCAGACCTTACCATGTACCAAAAGCTAGATGAGCCATTTAGATGTTTGGGATGGCTAAAGGACAAGTTTGAAGTGGCTGATAGAACTAGTATACTATCGCTTGACGATGTGTATCTGCTTTACGAGGCCAGATTTGGGTTAGAAAAAGCATTGAAAATGAGAGACTTTTACACTGTTATGAAGATTGCATTTCCCAAGGCATCGACGTCTGAGACGAGCCCAATTCTCGGTAGATCCGGCAAATTTGCCCCAGTGGTGGAAGGGCTGAACATTGTTGGAATTCAGATCAAGATGAGCATTCTTCAAGACCGTAAGTTTACGCATTTCACTTTTGCAGCCGCGATATTTACATACAGACGTTAGGCCCGCAAGTTTCTTGCAAATGGGATCGATGCTCGTTATTTTTCGACGACACCTTTACTCTACAGCGACATGTCCTCTGCGACCATTTGACGCTTACCGCTAACAAAAGCTATGTATGCAGTTGGTCTCACTGCAACACTGAGCAAAACTTGTTTGAAAATAAGGATGGCTTGATATCGCACTTGCGCACTCACTTTTATAACCAAGTTGGAGAAAGTTGCTGTAATAGCCCTGTACAAAGTCCAGCGCCATCTCTCTCCTCATCCCCTTCCACGCCTACCTCGAACATATCATTGTCTAGCATGATCACTGACTCCCCTACTATCAAATCCATGACTATTGTTGATGACTCTCCAATTCAAGGTATTGCACTTGTTGCTTCTCATTTACTCGATTGGCTTTCGAAAGATCCCCAAAGTACATTGTACTTTATTCCCTATGAAAAGGAATTGACAGCAGTTGTGGAACAACGGCCCAAACTAGCTTCTCACATCTGGTCCATTTGCTCCAACTTTCAATCCTCTTCATCAAAGGCTACAACCGACAATATTGAAAATGCAGCTAATTTTACTTGCTCTACCGCCACCACTGCCAACGGTGACTGATTCATCCTTATCTTCTTTGCACTCATTTTCGAACACATTTTATATCTTTTTCTCTTTTCCTGTTAAAAAAACCACATCATTTCATGTTGCTTCCTAATTGTAGATATTATACATATAAACTAGACAAAAAATATACGAAACCTAAATATTCAGCTCACTAATACGACACTGACTTGTAGTAGTAGACCGTATTCAATATTTATATTTATTCAAATCTATGCCTATTTGTTGTCCTCCCGATAAAATACACTTTAAGAATACTGCTATTTTTGCATCACCCAACTGCTTTTGTGACTCACGATTGTATGTGCTTATAGCCATATGAGCATGCGGAGATCATGGAATAGAAAGTAACATAATGGCATACATAGTAGTATATTATTGCAAAGTCATTATTGTGATGGCAAAGTACCATATTTGTTGCACCTTTGCCGAGATGCATTCATCCTGGAAGAACCGTGAGAATGGCTGAACGATTAGCCTTGCACAAGTTCTACCTAAAAGAGGGGTGAAATGTGATAAGATAAAAAATATTTTTCCCTTACTTTTTTCATATGATCCTTTAATCAGCACAAATCTCTTTTTCCCCATTGTTTTTTTTTTTTGAATTTATTTATTTTATTTGTACTATGCTTAGAACTACATTACGAGCAATACCCAAGGGTTACAGGTCGTTATTAGGCAGCAGGCTTGTGTACCCTGCCGTTAACACAGCAGCTACCTTGGCTCCAAGACGATTACAATCAAGCCTGATGGCCGAGACAGATTACGAAAATGAACCACTGACGCAACAAACAAATGTAAATACAAAGGCACCTGTAAATACTACACCACTCAACGGTAAGTGTGTATTAACCCCCCCCCCCGCAAGAACGGAAAGCGCTTGTTTTATTTACTTGTCGAGCTTATTTTCTAGTATCGCCCCTACGACGCTATGATGAAATTACTAGCAACGGACTGGTTAGATCAGACCTTGATCAAAGAAAAGTGGTCGCCAATTTAGATGATCTGTGGTACGAGCTTAGACAGTACAAACCCAAGCCATACAAGGAGCAAGGCAAATCCAGATCTGTAAGTAGACGAGTTGTGTGGGTGGTCTTTACTTTTACTTATGCCAACATAGTGGGGTAGATGGTTTGGCTATGGAAACCAGGAACACAACCTGATTCCAGTCGACCACAACGTACCCAAATCAATGTATGTATACGGTAATGTCGGCACAGGGAAGACTATGGTGATGGACCTGTTTTTTGACACTTTGGCCATCACCCGCAAAAGACGAGTGCATTTTCATGCGTTTATGCTGGATGTTCATCAACGTATTCACCAAATCAAGACCAAATTCCCTGTGCTGGCCGACCCTTTAGCGCCTATCGCCGATGATTTGGTGCGAGATGCCTATGTGATATGCTTTGACGAATTTCAAGTAACCGACATCGCAGACGCTATGATTTTGCGCAACCTCTTTGAAGAGCTGTTTCGCCGAGGCGTTGTGCTGGTGACTACATCCAATCGCCACCCTACAGAACTTTACAAGAACGGCATTCAACGCTCTTCGTTCTTGCCATGCATTGATTTGTTGATGAACCGATGCGATGTGCTCTGTCTAGATTCAGGCACAGATTACCGTAAAGTCGAGCGAGCGCAATCTCATGTATTCTTCCACCCTCTGAACCACGATACCCAGCAAAAAATAGACCAGCTCACTCAACGATTGACTCATGGACAGAAGATGACACCCAAAGACCTCCACTTCCTGTCTCGCACCCTGACCATCCCACAACAGGTGAATGGGGTAGCAAAAATGCGATTTTCTGATGTCTGTGCTCAACCGCTGAGCGCAGCAGATTATTTGGAGATTGTAAAGAATTTCCACACTGTGATCTTGACGGATATCCCCCGCATGACAATGAAACATCGAGCAGAAGCACGTCGATTCATTACATTTATTGATGCCATGTATGAATCACATGTAACGCTAGTGGCAAGCGCAGAAAATAGCATATTAGAGATATTTAATGCAGACGAGGGAAAAGAAGATCTAGAAGAAGAGATGCGGGCTATGCGAGATAGTCTAGACGTGGGTGATATTTCATCGCCTTTGTTTACGGGCCAAGAAGAAGCTTTTGCATTTCAGCGAGCCTTGTCGAGACTGATTCAAATGCAGAGTACCGAATGGGTACGTGATGAAGCCAAAATGGGATGATCCCCCTTTCCCCCCCCCCACCTCCCTCTCCTTGAATTTATATATCATAATTTAAATAAATGATTTCGTGTTACATTTACACTGTCAGGTCAGGAGAGGGAAATGACAAGTTTAGGGGAGAGAAGAGGCATAGAGCTTTATTGAATTGAAGATATGTATATATGTTGATAGGCATAATCGATATTGGTAGTAAAAAAGAAAGAAAGGGTTATCTTGAGTGCTGTTGGTACAATTTAGGAGAAAGATCATGCTGCTGAGGATACTTTTCTTCATAATGATGGCGAGATGAAAGTGAAGGAGGTAGAGGAACAACAGCAGTTGCAGCCGAGCTCCAGTTTTGATTTGAAGTTTGATTATAATACTGTTGCTGTTGTTGTTGTTGTTGTTGCTGTTGGTATGGAAGAGGTGTACCTGGTCTAGTATTTGAGCTATTATCATGCTCATGTGAGGAGGATATGTACGAATCAAACGTAGCTGCAGAGTCTGCTCTTTGACGTACAACTTGCTGTTGCCAGTTTCTTAACGCTCTCTCAATGCCTGCATCGTAATTATCAAACATATCGTCTTGTTGGACTTGCTGCTGTTGCTGTTGCTGTTGCTGTTGCTGCTGGTGGTGGTGATGGTCAACCACAGGCTGATACTTGATGCTATTGCGGTGTCTGGCGAATAGCTCAGAATCATTGGCGCTTTGAGAACGAGCATGAAAATTACTAAATACTGAATTCATCAAATGTGGCATCAGTTGCTGTTGGTGCTGCTGCTGGTGTGCATGAAAAGGAATAGGTGAGTGGGCAGAATTTGGTACAGAGGATGACGAAGAGTTATTGTCAATGCTGGAGGTTCTTTGAGTATCTACAACCAATGAAGGAGGATTATAAACATATTGAGGTGGAGGCAATGTGACCATATGCTGATAATGCTGCTGCTGAGGAAGAGGAGGTGAAGGTGATGAATTGGTGGCCAAAGTACAGGGTGATGCAGTTGAGGCAATATTGGCGCTTGCACCCATCACACTGGAGGTCGCGGTCAAAGGTGAAGTGGAATCATTGCCGGTGAGTTTCCTTTGCGAAGACGACGATAATGGTGCTTGTGGGGGCGGTGTCAACTTCCTCTTCTTCCGTACATCACGTTGCGGTTCAGAACTGTAATGACCAGGACTACGACCCCTGACTACCAGTGGCGAAGAATAACACTCAGATACCACATGCTGCGATGCATCGTCTAATTGAGCAACGAGCTCAAATATCAGGCGAAAATACTGCTGCGATGCTCTACGTTTTCCGTTATTTGCAGTTGCCACTCTAAATTGCAACCGTTCAAATGTAACACAAACTTGCTCGTTGCCAAATCCGCTATCGGAAGGGGTAATTGGCATTGTAGGGGGTTCTCTTTGAGGTCCTTTATCTCGTTTTGGTGTCATTTGAGTGAGAGCAACAGGTCGAACCATACTATGGTCCTCCAATACAGCGCCAGTGCTTTCGTTCAATTCCGATGAGCTGCTCGACGTAGATGTGCATGCTTTGAGACGGAGAAAGAATTGCTGGATGGGTTGCATTGAGTTACTGTCTGAATTTAACTGCAATGCATAGTATGTCTGATCTGAGTGGCCAGGAATTATGAGCGAGGCTGTTACTTGAAAGTAGTTTCTGCGGTAGCATGTCCAATGCGATTGGGAGACAAAAAATCCTCTATCCATCTTGCAATTTAAAACGATGGGACAACTATTTGAGATGTGGGATAAACAGGTTATTTTTGCCGACTATTACTATTTATATACAAAAACGACTTACATGCCGGTTTTCTTGTTATACTCATACAGATTCAAGACGTTCCTTGGTTGACAAAAGAAACGAGGCTCTTGATCTTGGCTATTGTCATGAACCACAGACAATTGACTATGGCTGAATTCTGCTGAATAGTTCAGGGGAGAAGTGCGGAATTGAGATGTCAGTGATTTTGGTATTGGCAAAGGAAATCCTTCGCTTGTGGTTAGCTGTGTGGAATTGGATGAAGTGTCTGGTTTCAATGGAGATGATCTACATATGTGCGCTGTTAATTGCTGGCCACTTGGCATCGCAATCTGTCTACCTTTTAAAATCAAATGGTCGATTGCTATCCATTGCAACTCCACCGTTGCCACCTCCTCCATTCCCATGATTCAATACTGGACTTCCACTACAGGAACACGTAAAATTAGTTTTTTCTTTCCCGAAAGCAAGGGGGTAACTACCAACTTTATGAAGGAGCGACCGACAGGCATTGAGTGAGATCTTTGATGGAATAAAGGTGTTATCATGACATTTTCAGACATTTTCCTTGATTATCTGTGAGAAAAAGAAAAAAAAAAAAAAAAAAAAAAAAAAAAAAAAAAAAAAAAAAAAAAAAAAAAAAAAAAAAAAAAAAAAAAGATTGGAAAAAAAAAAAGAGAGTTAATGATAAAGAAAATCAAAGCTGCTTTTATATAAATAAACCTGTTAAGGAAACGATTTTATTTTAAGGAGTACTTGTATATTTATGAGACAGGCCAACAGAAATAAACGCCATCATCAGCAATAATAATAATAATCGATAAATGATATTCGATCTCACCATTACATAATATTTCTTGACATGAAACAGTTTTATACCAAACTAAATGTAAACACACTTTACTAGACAACAGTTGTTGTCAGCAGCCTTTTTTTTTTCTCAAGAAAAGCTGGCATGATATACCCAAGCGTTTATAAATATGAAACGAATCGCATTGCTTTTTGAGGATCATCATTCGCTTATTCCCAAAAATACAGCTTATTTCCGCCACAGCAGAGCAATGGCATGTTTTTGAACAATTTTTTAAGGTACTTCCAAACCAGTTAGAGTTTATCTAGTATGTCCCAAGTATATTCAAGCATGTCAGAATAAGTGTCTAATTTTTTATCCATATAAACTGGCACTAAGTTGGTCTACTAAAAGGCCTATATTTGCCACAGTCTGTAGATTGCTCTCCTGAATGATGTGACAACATTTTTCTAATTCTTCTGTTGTGTTCACTGATTTTTCTTTTTTTTTTCTTTTGCTATTCAATCATGAATATTTTACATCACAAAAGGTAGGCATTTATCTATTCTTATACACGGGATATGCACTAACAGTTTCTTTTCCTATAGTTGGCACGTTTATAATAAGGATAACATTGAGCGAGTTCGTAAAGACGAGGCAGAGGCAGAGACAGAAGCTAAAAAGAAGCAAGACAGAGTAATACTTGCAGTAAGTACCCTCGACCCTCCCTCCCCCTTTTTTCCTCTCTTTTTTTTTGCACTATTGTTCCATGAAGTCATTGTTTCTGTTAACTAGGAAAGTGAAGCTAGACTGGAGCTATTGAGAAAACGAGCCAACGCCAGATTGCCGTTAGTCGACGATGCAAAAGAAGTCAATCGCATTGAACATGTGAATCTGTTCTCAGATTTAGAAGATAAGCAAAATGTAAACAGCAACAATCCAGATTATGAGGCTGAACAGAAAGCCAAAGATGAGAAATGGGAAAGGCAAATTACAATGTATTTGAATAAAGGAACCGAGGAAGGTAAAGTTTATGATTGTCTTTAACATGTCAATGCTCCTTCTAAAAGGCCAATTCTATAGATCCGTGGTATGCAAAACTGTCTAGTCAAAGCCAAGATAAATACATTGATCAGCATGTTTTCAAGAGAAACACCAAAAAAGACGATAATCCTCATAGACGTAATCGAAAACGACTTGAAATAAACGATGATCCATTGGATTACATCACAACAACGCTCGAGAAACGGCAGGAAAAGAAGCACGGCAAAAAATACAAATCAACATCTGATAAAAACAAGAAAAAGCATAGCCATGGCAAATCAAGCGAGAAACCTAGTACGTCTATCGAAGAACTGCGAGCAAAGAGACTAGAAAGAGAAAAAAACGAGCAATTTCGATTAAGATCACTGTACTTGCATGATGATCAAGCTCCTAAAGAGACAGTCGAAATGGATGATAGAAAAAGAGGCTACAATTCGCAGTTTAACAGAGATGAGACGTTGAAAGCGCAGGATCATCGCAAAAAGAAGCTTCGATTTCAATAAACACAAAGCGGCTTGTAAATATCACTGTTATAATGTAAATAAAATTTTGCCTTTTTTTTTTTTTTTGCTTTGATAAATATGCGCGAAATCGTTACATTACAACTTGGTTCCCTGGCAAACCATGTGGGAACTCATTTCTGGAATTCCCAAGTAATGTTTTCATACAAAATATATAAGCATCGAGTTGTGTAATCTGATGATAGTAATAGGAAGAATACTTTAGTTACGGTGACAGCACTCCAGCCAAAACACAAGAGATAAACCATGACGTCCTGTATAGACAGGGGGAGACATCTTCGGTAAGCAGCATATGCTAGTGCATCACATATTCGGCACTGACATGTGCATAGGGTGTCTTGACATATACACCCAGAGCATTGATCTATGATTTAAAAGGAGGATTTGGATCTATGCAGAAATACAATAGACTCTTTGGTGGCAGTCAAAGTGTCGATACTAATGTACAACAAGTGCCATGGGAACAAGGTATAAAACGTATCGATAGACACATAACAAAGAACCAGTATCAGCAAGAACTGGACCGTATGGAGTCTGAGCATGTCAGCATGGAGGCTGCTATTCATCAATTGGATCAAACAGTGAATAATTGGTCAGATTACAACAGGATTTACTATCATCCCCGAACCATCAACCCCATTGTCACTCACCAAATGGATAATGACATTACCCCATTTGATAATTTTACTATAGGAAAGCAATCTTATCAAGATAACGAAAAAGAAATGGATATTTTTGAAGATAATTTTAGATTTTTTGTGGAAGAATGCGATAATTTACAAGGATTCCAGATATTGACAGATGTAGATGATGCATTTGGTGGGTTTTCCGAAGGATTACTTCATAACATTTGCGATGAATTTGGCAAAACCCCCATCATGACTTATGGTATGAGTGATTCGCACGCACAGTACAGAACAGATGTAAAAAAAAAAAAAATCTAGTAGACTATGCCGCCATTTTCTTAACAGCACATTTCTGTAGCGTCACAAGCAAAAGATTATTCTGAATAGAGCATTGAGCATTACACGTCTTGCTGATCTGTCATCCATTTATGTTCCTATTTATACACCTACGCAATCAGCTACCAAAAAATGCGGATTATCACCTTATATGCGATTTAACGAATTATCCAGATATCATACAAGTGCCATCATTGCATCCGCTATCGAGAGCAATTCACTGCCGTACAGGTTAAAACACAATTCAATGACAATGGCAGACGCTGTCAGTAAATTAAATTGGGTTAGAACCACAAGATTGGCATCTTTATCTATCACTCTACCTTTGCCTATATCAGAAAATGGATATATCGATACATTGGAGAATAGCCAAAAGATGAATCCTGCACTTTCATTATTGGATCGATTCTCAGTACATGATGTAAGATTTAATCAGGGAGCATGTTTAATCGTGTATATAAATGGGACGTTTATTTTAGAGGAAAGACGTTTACGGTGAAATCTTGGTTACTAGAGGATTACCCAGCAACATGAGAGAGCGAACCGCATTTCTAGAGAAATTTTATTCCAACTTCAAAGATAGCAATGACCCACTTCAAGCAAGAGTCAGCCTTGATTGTGCATTCCCTCTTGCAGAAACATATCCTCGTATTTTCACACCTCGTGTTAACCAAAACGGCTTCATCACTTCGACAGCATCAGCGGAGCCGCCACAATCACTGCCTGTTTTCACTCGACTCGAATCAGGATCCATTCTGAAAGACACTCTGGACCACAACATAAGCAATCTAAATAAGATTGTCTTTAAAGATTTCCTTGAGTATAATCAAGGAGAAGGCGGCCTATCCAGAGAAGATTTTCTGGAAACAAAAGAAAGTCTTATATCTTTATCAGACAACTACAGAACCGACGATGATAACATGGTGTTATAATAGATAAGATGCCCAAATAGCGTTTGCCGGCGGTACTGGCGCAACATATGTTGGTGGAACTTTATGTGGAGTGTCATGCTCCTGGTTGTCTAATAAAATGTATTGATCCCACAATCGACGAGTATTTAAAAGTGTGTCTAATGATTGATTTGCTCCACACCAATAACTGTATGCTGCTTCATCAATCGCCATATTGTGCCATGTATCTTTAGGATGTATCAATCCTTCGTTTCTTACTGCTACTTGTTGTTGATCCTGCTGTGAAGAGTCTGATTGTGTCGACTTATTGTCTTCATGCCATTGTTTGACCTTATTGAAAAATTTGTCACCTTCATCGGCAAAGAAATGTCCCTTAGCTTCCAGCTTTTTTCTTCGAAGGTTCCGTATATTTGTTAACAATGCCAACTTTTTGGTGAGAATTTTTATCTGCTTCTTGTCATCCGCCTGTTGTTGAGCTTGTTTGTTATCAGTATATAGAGATGAGAAATTATTAACAGAAGCAGCAGCAACCGTGGTGGCGTTCACCGAAGAAGACATTGTAACTTTCCATTCAATATCCTTAATCCACTTTTCGTGTTTCTTGGCTTGATGTCTTTTTCTCTGTTGAATACGCTTTTTATGCTTCTTTTTCCAGATACTATGACGTTTAAGTTTCTGTTGCTTCCGGTTTAGTAGATCTATCAGGTTATCATCAAAATTTCGAGTTGTTTGAATCAACTGAGCCTATTTACGTATTTTTCGTTAAAGTATTACATTGTATGTTAAAGCTATTTCTTACAGCTTCAAGGCCAAGGTCTTTTAAATGCTTGTGCCATTCTTGTTCAGAGTAGAATCCCAGATTGCTCTTGTTATCTAACTCTGTTTTCAAATGCTCAAACTTGGCGATCGCATCTGAAAGTTGCTTTTTAGCTTCGATAATGGACATATATGAGATGAAAAGTGGTTTTGAAATGGCCAATTGTGGCATCTACGTCACATACGCAGCAACCACAATGTTAATCTCATTATCAAATATCCAAAAAAGAAAGAGAAAAAACATCAAATTGTTTATATTGTAACTTTCAATGTAAACAACAAATTATTATTAATAACTAGTAGCTGGTGATATCTTGTCTTTTACCTACACAAAGCTCCTCTCTTATTCTTGTCCAAAGCTATCTAAATGCAAAATATATTATAGGCGCTATGTTATCTATTTAAGATGGTGCTGCATTATTACTAAATATTTCATAAAAAGCTTAGTAGAAATTAATCAGGTAAAGATCTGTTTATTATATCTGAAAAAAAAAAAGGGTTTTTATACAAACTGAACGAAACGATGTGAGGATAAACGTTTAACTTATGAGAAAACAGAGAAGATTGTATCTTCCTCAAATATCATGTCATGTTCATTTTATCACATTGATAATACTTTATTAAATGGCGAGAAGTTTCGCACTTTGCTTTCACAAGTGCATCATATATTGTCATTCGGTTTTAGCATCTACATATATCCACTGTCATCACAGCTTTATACTCTTGTCATTCAGATGCAAAAAGTAATAAATTACAACACCGACAAACACATCACGTGATGAATTATTTCAAACTCCGACACGAAAAACGCGAAACTGTTTTTGTGGATAACTTTTGAGAAACACATTGCCCAGTGGAAGCCAAGTTATGCTCAGATAGCGATGATCATGCTTGTTCTTATGGCGCATAAGACAGTGTTTATTTTGCTTTTTAGCAGGTGGTTTTAAGATATGATAAAAAGTGGGAAAATGGTAAATAAGGTTGTGCCAGTGTCAAAGGGCGCAGCGTAATGTTATGTAAATAAGATTTGTATAAAGTAATAAAGACTTTCTGAATAAAACCAGATACAAAACTGAAGACTTTTATTGACATAAGATATGATGTCTATTTATACTAAAATATATCCCAATCAATGTTTATCCACATAATATCTGATGTTTGACAAGAAGTGTCAAACCTTATTAAATCACAGCATTTCCAGGACAGACCTATCTTTCTATTTTACATTAAAGAGAAGATTGGGTAGAATGTCTTCCCGACATCCCGCGATCTGATCTAGATGTATTCTTTGAATAAGCCTGGAACCTTGCAAGAGGTCCAATTACAACTTGTAGCTTATTCCTTATTTGTAAAAGAATTACCAACAATTAATATCATGATCCGTGCATTATGACTAAGTTAGATATGACATATGTAGCCTTTATATGGATACAACATCATCGAATTTTCCCGTGGTTAAACCATTATGCCAGTAACCACTCGTTAACCTAGCCCACACACTTATTCATTTATTTTATTTTCTTACAATATGCTACTAAGCCCACCACTCATCTACTTTACTCCTGAAAAATCAGGCAAAAAAAAAAAAAAAATTTTTTTTGCCATGTTCAAAAAGGTTGATTTATTGATTTGGATTTTGTTGCAGGGTTTCTGATTTTATGTATGCAAATCAAGTTTCAGATCAAGTTTTTGAAACAATTAGAACACAGTGAGTGAAAATATCTGTAATAGCTACTATAGTTTATTACCATAAACATTTCTCATATACTAGCAAATCTATTATCTAAAAATCATCCTTATCACTGAAAACCTGATCTGTCACTACCGATCGTTGTTTACATATAAGTTTATAGTTCATATAAACATCGCCGCATTGCTGTCAATTACTTCTTGTCCAATAATATCTACATATATTATATAGTAAGTAATAACCCTGATAGCAATGTCAACAATTAGATACACCAACCGTCCATTAACATAGTACATCATTCTACCCTTACTACTAGATAATTGTACTTCATCACACTGAGGTTTTATCTAGAGAAAAACATCTTAGTATTTATAGGATTTGAATTGTTGTATATGAGTTCTCATGAATGAAGCATTGATCCTAGAGTCAATGCTGCAGCGAAACGCAGTAAAAAAAGTGTAAAAAAGCAAGATACGATTAAAATCCTTCTTTATTTTGAAAGTAGATTGAATGTGCAATAAGCTGTTATTTTATATCTCTATTTATATTATTTGAGTGTCGTCTTACTAGCAGACAATTGTTTCGTTATTTCTTAACCGTTCCATTATTCTTCATTTGTTGTGTTATGAATTCTAATCAGCCGTTCTGGCTTAGTAGTAAACTATCATACTACTTGTTGGGTTGATTAGAGATGGTCATTCATCAGGTCAATAGGATAATTCTATTGTAGCTATTCTAATCTTACGTGAGTGTGAATATTATTGAGTTGTTTATTGACGTTGTTGATCTAACGATGGATCAAGGACGGCATTTGAAACATAATTCTTATTCATGCGATTAGGAAGCTTTCATTGTTTGATGAATTGTTCCTTTTCAGGCTTTAGTTTGTGGCACAACATGCTATTTTGACATAATATGTC
>MU619240.1:367294-398129 GCA_025201805.1 Parasitella parasitica
ACCTACTCCGATTGATCATGATATCAAACCTCGTAAAACAATTCTCGCCCTAGGAAATGCGATGTTCAATGGGAGTCTTCGAGGGAACAAATCAGCACCAGTAAGACATATCAGGGAATCATTGAGGAAGCGCTGTGGGGAGACGTTAGATATATGCTTCATAGACGAGTACCTAACAAGCCAAGTTTGCAACATCTGTAAAGAACGCAATTTGGAAAATGTTACAACGGCCAAGTCAGTGCAAAGAGTACATACCGTATTGCAGTGTCAGCAAAACACTTGTAATACGGTATGGAATCGCGACATAATGGCTGCAAATAACATATTGGACATCTTTCTCTTCGCTGTATTCAATAACAACGAGCGTCCAGACATATTTAAGCGACACACCTCACCCGTATGATTGATATAACTCTCTCATACTCCTTACAGATGTAAGTATATATACATTCTAAACTTCAGTCAATATCCTAACCATTATTTTCTTTTTACCCAAGTTTTTCTGCTTTTCTAAGGTAAATTCATGATCATACTATAATACCATCAAAAACCAATTTGAATTGTGATCAATGGTCTGGAAAGAGTAATTATTTTTTTGTTTTTTAGGTATACGAGAGACGGTAACACTGCCATTTGATAACCAATCCAGTGGAGGAATCGGGGCGGGGCGTTTCAAGTTATTATATTTAGATAACACAGCAGTTTCAATCTTCGAGGCGGTTTGAGAGGCAACAGTCTTCAAGTACAGCAAATGAGTTATGGCACTAGGGAGGAGGGATATTTGGTCCAAATTCTTGAATAGTTTGATTTTAGATACGTTGGCCATTCGGTACAGTTTGGGGGAGGGTAAATCCATGGTGTAGGTGTATACATTTTCTCCTTCGCATTGAATACCACAAACCTTAGGCTTACTTACTCCGTTAATAATCAACGTGTTCAGTGTGGACTTCATCTGCTTCGCAAGCTTAACCAAATCGGATTCAATATATGAATTTTGTTTCTTAGGTTTGAATTCGGCAATGAGGACAAAGCACTTCGTAGAACCAGAGAGATTATACACTGAAAAATCAGGCTTAAATGCATTGAGAGTATCATTTTTAAGTTGACCATTAGCCCATTTCATTTTCAGGCGTGAATCACAAGCAAATACAGAGGACAATAAAGGAGAAAGATAATAATGCACATAACTATCCTCAATTGTGTCGTCAGGAGGGCCGTTAGTAAGAACAGGAAGGATTCGCGTCAAGACCTGGGCAGTATGCATATCCAATAGATTCCCTGATTTGCATGCTGTGGTAAGTAATTCAGCACATAACAACAGCGACGAGGACCAGTCAACAGGAGGATATGCTTCAATTTCCAGACACCAATCATAACAGTTGAGGCCTTTTGTAGGAATATATGTCTCAAAGAACAAGGTTGGTTTGAGGGCGGTAGGAATTGCATCAGGGAAATACTTCGTAACAGAAAACGCAGAGTTCTTATCAAAGATATAAAAATCATTCAATACGAGGACGCGAATATCCGAGATCTGTGCTGGATTAGCGTGCTTGACTATTTGTGATGTTGTACTTTTCAATTTGAAGCATAAATCGGATATACAGGTGTCATCAATGATCCATTTTGAGTCATCTTCGTCGGCTTCAGTACTAGTTGAGGCTTCATCTGATTCTGCATAAGTTAGAGTGTACTCACAAGTACGATGGGGGTGATTGTCGATTGTTAAATCAGATGGTATTTCATCCTCTTCATCCTCCTCTTCATCCTCCTCTTTATCCTGAACTTCATCCTCCTTTTCATTGTCATGTTCATCATTAACATGTGTCAAGACTGGTGTAGATTTGAGAGCTGTTTCCTTGGTGTTGGGCGGGCTGTGTTGGCTAGTATAGTAAGTACCTGTGCCACAATTGATAACGTTAGAATCGTTTGCAGTGATGTTGAAGATAGCATTATTTGATTATTTTTCAGATGATCCCTGCAATGATGATAAACGGCGAGCTTCTTTCTTCACATATTCGGGTACATCACTTAAATTCTGGATGTTGTTCATTGCGGACAGATAATCATTTTTAGTTTTGGTACTACTTCGTGTCCTCTGGTTGCTTTTATTAACAGCACCCTCAAAGTCTGTTTAAGACCATTTTCTGATGAGATGTTCCATGAAATATTTAAGAGATGGGTCACTTGTGTGATTTTTCAATTCAAATGAATCATCCATATTTTGAAAAAAAGACATGACAGACGTGCTGCGACAGCAAAGTCAATTCCTATTTATTGAATGGGAATGGTGACGTTACAATCCGTTTTTTTTTTTACTTTGATTGTGTAGGTTTGCTATTCTTTTTTAATTATCTTTATAGTAAGGAGATATTTGAGCATAACTAAAAAGTTTTTTTTATTAGTTTATTTCTACTATTGTCTTTTGGAAATCAAGCTAGCAAACGTCCTTTTGAAGCTTCCTTGTAAGTACCAATTGTGTATTGATTCACTCTTTTTAAAACTGTTGATTATTCCTTCATAGTTTCAACAAATCAATACAGACATCAGACCAAAGTACTCAAATTACGTTTACCCTTGTTTGTAACTACATTTCTCAATCCATTTCTTTTAGTTAATAACATGAATATGCAGTAATTATGGCTTATTGTTTCTAATATGGTAATAGATGACAATGCTGGTGATTTACCACATACTCTACTAGCAATACAGTATTTTCTTGCCTTATTTTGATCTGACTTGGTTCCGAATATGAAGAAGGACTGAAGACACAGCTTACATATATCTTTGGGACTCTGTTGTGATGTATGTACCTGGTCAGATTATTCTGTTGAGCTTGGTCGGTTTCCCATGCCGCTGACAAAGTGCCTATTTTTATTCTCTTCTTAATACAATCGGATATTAGTACGTGGCTCACAGAATAATGTTCATCAAAATAAGAGGCATCTAGACGAAGAGACCTGACTTGGTTCCGGATATGAAGAAGGACTGACGACACAGCTTACATATATCTTTGGGACTCTGTTGTGATGTATGTACCTGGTCAGATTATTCTGTTGAGCTTGGTCGGTTTCCCATGCCGCTGACAAAGTGCCTACTTTTATTCTCTTCTTAATACAATCGGATATTAGTACGTGGCTCACAGAATAATATTTGTCTTGGAAATGCCTTGATGCTCTGTATTGCTATATAATCCAAGAAATTGCACGAGAGTTATGGTATTAACTTCTTTCATAAATCTGAGAACATTCATTCTGTTTGCTCATCGTTTTTCTATTATAGGTGCCATCTCAGATAAACCCCATTCTGTACATCTCGAGCTTAATGGCGTATTTATTGATCTTGGACCTGCATGTGTATGTAACTCTTCAAAGAAGTCGCTAATGGTAATTAGGCTTGGTTGGTCCTGCTATTGCTGTTTCCGAATCTTATACTTTTTTTACCTTTTTTAGGAATAGGATACCAATCATTTTTGGAGGTCTGATGAAATTTGAAGAGGGTAGCAGACATTAACACTGGATATATTGATTCTACCTAGAGGTCTTCTTTATGGGCTGAAATTGTCATCCCTCGCATGTATAAAATAAAAAAGAGTATATACCACCACTGCTTTATTATACCTGTATTACAGACTAAATAAAAACCATATTTATTATACGCAACCGCAAACGCAAGTTAATATTGTCTCCATGTTAGTTCGTTAAATGGCACCATTACCAATAGCCTCAATATTATTGAGGATATTTAAGAGTTATCATTAGTCTAAGATATATAGCATAATGGATGTAGTTTTAGACAATAAAAGACGAATACCTGACTCACCTGCATACAGTTTCACATTACTGTATATTATTTTTATAACTTTTAATTAAGACAGTAAGTTCGATTTCATCAAGTTCCCTGTCTTTATTTACTTGAATTATTGATCAAATACCTCACTGTCAAGCACTTAAAGATTTCATCCAATATTTAAAATTTGACCAGCTTCTGGTCAAATTATTTTCAAAATGCTGGGCAAGTTAGTTTCAATCATTTGATCAAGTTAATCCCATTATTCTGGGCAACTTAACCTCACACAAATGTCCAAAATAATTCAAAAAATTGGCCAGAGTTTTCAAAAATGTAGTAAATTGAGAGTGGAAGCACTATATTCTCCATTTAATAAAGAATAGTTAACTTTTTATAGTCAGCTAGTAGTCTGATCACATCTATTGTGGTAAAATCGGGGTTTATAGCGGGTACAGTATCCCTGCCAAAAAAGTTTTCTTTTTTATATTTCAACCTTTCTTTAGCTGTCAAACCGAGATGCCTCCACAACAACACCAATTGCAAGGATTTCTTACACGGAAAAACCAAGTACTATCATCACTTGTTGAATTTGTTGATCCTGAAAGAAGGGATAAGTCACCTAAGGGGTTTATAGACGCACCAATTTTAGATTTGATGCATATCATTAACCAACATCCCGATTACTATACAACAAGCAGCTGTTCTGGTCGTGTTGCGGTATATCGCGAAGGGCTAGAAAAGGATGTAGATGTCAATGATCCGGATGCTATTGAAAAGACTACAAAGGGTGGCACTTGGCTGTACGTCAGTCATGATCCAATTCTTATGCCAAAAGAGAATCTAGATGTTTGGATTGTCCAGCTATTATTTGGCAATCAAAGCGGCAAAGTTGTTTTCAGTGATAAACGCCCTGATGATATTTTGGGTCGACAGCTTATTTATTTCAAATTTGAGCCGCTGGTATGATTTTGTGGCAGATGACTTTAATTTTTTCTTTAATCTTATCAAACAACTTAGATTTTACATATTGAAGCATCTACATCGGAAACCGCAATGCAGTTGCTGGGAACTGCCTATCAAGTAGGCTATCAGAACTCTGGAATTACACCTTCTCGTCGCCATATGCTGGCCATTCGTAGCACACATAAAATTGATACACCCATTGCTTACGTTGAAGGAGACAAAATTTATTGTCTTGTTGACCCTGCTTATTTGATTTTACTGCTAACAATGTCAAATCAAAAATTCGAATCCAATATGAACCGAATGAAGGTATTTGAAGACACCATGACGCAAATACTTTGTAAAGCAAAAGAGACTCGAGACTGGGAGCCAAGAGAAGTGAGAAGACAGAGAATGAAGCAGGAGGGTTTAGTCAAAAGAAATCAGCTGCGGCAACAAGAACAACAAGATATGGTTGTCGCTGAAGATCTTTTAGATAGCGTAGTTTTATTGAAATAAATTATCAAAGTACGAGCCCTCAAAGAGGATATAACCGGTTGAATACACATCTAGGACTCTTATTCAATATGTTTTGGGCGTATGCAAAACACACCACGTAGTAGAGCAAATTCCAGTGTTGGAGCAACCACTTCGTCACTTTCTCCTCCCCCACTCGATGTTCCCTGGTCAGTCGTTACTGCTGGCAAAGGCAAGCATCGCAGCAATAAACATCAACAACTCCTATCCCTCAAACCTACGTTTGTTCAACCACGCTCAGCTACCACCGAGTCGAACCAAGCTCTGTCTGGTCAGGCTCCACCAACTCCAGTTTAACTCGTTACCCCATATATGAAGGGTGTTGAAAAAGGCTCTGTCTTCATCGACATCACTCATGTCAAGAATCTCAACCTTCTTCGCGCCGCGTTGGATGATTTTAACAAGGGAACTGATGATCCTGGATCTAATCAGAGCAATACTGAATTCTTGGGCCGCTGCGAAAAGAACCGAACTTATTTGAACCACGTTTTCATGGAAACGTTGTGGGCCCATAGTACGGCCTCATACAACACGATTGTCAATGAAGGCATCATGCTCTCTGACAATACCTTTATCAAAAGGTTTCCATCTTATTCTGCTGATGCGTCTATTGTACGTTTGGCCTTGGCCGGCTTGCCATTTCTTCAACTTCGTCTCTTGAAGAACTCCTTGCACAGCTGGCTAACCCGATTTGGCGAAGTCCTTGATTTTGGCCTTAGCAAGAAAGGACGGTTATTATGTGGGCGGTGGCTATGCTACCATTGCCATCCCACCTGGCAACCCTTGCACCCAAGATCCATGCCCTCTGGGCCATCAGCATTTTGCTCCTCTGGAGAGGAAGGTACCTTGGGAGGAAGATGATGGCGACCTCCGCAAGATCACCCTCTCTTGGGATGCCATGCCCGACTTCTGTCGATGCTGTGGTGTCTTGGATCATTGTAGGGCAGATTGCCCTGATCGACTCAGCTGGCTGAAATGCTACAACTGTAACAAGAAAGGCCATGAATCTAAACATTGCCCTCGCAATAACAATGTCTCTGGCACGGAAGCGCCTAGCAAGACTAGAGCTGTTCCTGCTGAACCCAAGAAGTCGAGTCGAAAGACTCCCTTGAAGGTAAACAACGCTGATGTCTCGCCCATGATCGTGGATTCTCCCAAACCACCTGCCAACCCTGATATCGGCTCAAAAGAAGATGACACCACTGATAACGCACCCACTACAGATGCAACTAAGCAATCTGATATCACTAGTATTGGTGAAGAGAATGATACTACCATGACTGAAACGGAGCCTACACCTACCACTCCCAAGAATCGTTCTCAATCACCTGAACCAGTGAAACACAAGAAGCTGCCCAAAACCCAGCAGGCTAGCGATGTTGGTGACAGCTGTAGGCAGCAACATGGTCAACATGACGCGACCAATACACATGAATCCAATACTGGAGCTCAACAGCCTACTGGGCCCCATACGGATAATCATCAACAGGACAACGGTAAAATGGAGCACCTTCTAATCCTCATGGCAAAGATCAGCCTCCACCACCTCCCCAACATTAAATATGATTATGCAACCTAAACTCAAAATCGCCACACTCAACTGTCGTGGCCTCAGAAAAGAAAATCAACCAACAAAAAGACAATTATTTATACGACATCTTTGCTCTTTGGGCTATAATGTTCTCATCTTACAAGAAGCACATGCAACAACTCAACAAATTATACAGGAACTCAACTTCCAGTTTCAAACAACATCAAGTCATTGGACTCCACACTGTGGCATTGTTATACTTGACAACAGATACACCCTAGACGTTGTGCAGTACGGAATCAATGGTGGTCGATTCATTCTTGCACGCATCAAACTGGGTACACCACCAATGGATGAAACTATCTCATGCCCCACCATTGTCACTGTACTCAGTATATATGGAAGATCCAGCTTGCATTCTCAGCGATCCGCCTTCTTTTCAGAATTGATCATTATTCCAATTCTTTTGGACGTACGTACCAACACTACGGGATCACCCACGCTCATCATGGGCGATTTCAATTATTCATACGAAAAACATCGGCTCTCATATGGCTCCTTAACTAGTGCATCTACTTCTTGGACCTCCATCTTGGATACCCACTTTGTGGACTGCTTCAAGGACCAGAAGCATCCTACCTGGTCTCTGGGAACCAACTCTTCCATTCTCGATTTCATCTTTTGTGATGCCACCTCTCACTTCAAACTTGATGATCTCGAACAAATTCATATCAACAACAACTGGACGGATTACGACCTACTCGGTATCTCCTTTCAGTACTCGGATTGCACTAGTCGTGGACCTGGTGCATGGAAGGCCAATCCAATCCTTGCCAAAAGCAAGACCTTCCGATCCTCATTAGCTCAACACTTGGCTCAACAACAACCAACATTTGACGCTATACAATCCACTTCAACTTCTCAGCACACTTGGGATTGGGTTAAGGACAATGTTAAGCAGTATAGACGCTCCTACCAACTTGCAGAGAACAACTGGCGAGCAAAGGAATTGGAACGGCTACAAAGTAAGCAAAATATGATGATTCGGCAGTCGAAGCCTCGTGGGTTATACTACCAAGTTCTTGGCAACATCAACACACAAATTGGCGCCTTGCAGGAATCTATAGCCAAGACTCAAGCATTAAAGGCGGGTAAGCAATGGCGAGAAAAAGGAGAAAAACATGCTGGCTACATCAAATGGACCGCTACAGTCAGGGAGACACAACACTCTATTACGGCTTTGACTGATCCAGATACTGGTGATGTCTATGAAGATCAACCCAACAAGCTACGCATTGCTCAGGACTATTACACCACACTCTTTAGTCCGGATATAGTCGCGCCCACTGCCATTCAAGAGCTATTATCTGTCATCCCTGCGGATCTTCGACTCAATGCTGATGATCGTAATTTTTTGACTTCCGAGATCGACTTTGACGATATCTTGGACGTGCTCAAATCTTCCCCTAGAAAATCTAGTCCTGGCGCTGATGGTCTCCCATTTGAAATCTTCAACCTCGTCATGCGCCTTCCCCCCCTACAAGCCGTTGATTTTGAAGGTATTCAACGCAGCATTGGACCATGCCATCTTCCCTGACTCCTGGAATGAATCCATCATGACCCTCCTCAAGAAGAAGGGTGATTCAAAGGCTATGGCCAACTACCGCCCACTTAGTCTGGCTAATTGCGACTATAAATGCTTCACCAAGGTCCTCAATCAACGCATGATGACTGTGTCCCCCAAGTTGATTAATGCCAAACAGATTGGCTTTATACCTGGCAAGTATATAGCTGAAAATGGATTGCGCTGCCAAATCCTCATGGAAGATGCCGAACGCCGCTGGACAATCGCTGAACAAACTGACTCGATAGCCTCGCTCGACAAAGACATTGGCTTACTTCTTGACCAAGAAAAAGCCTACGACCGGGTCAACCTATCCTACTTCCGAGCTGTGCTCAACCGGTATGGCTTTCCTGCAAGTATTGTACAATGTATATACAATCTAATGGCTTTAAACCGTATCCGCATCAACATTAATGGATTCTTCTCGGATGAGGTTCGCAAACTCCGTGGCTTCAAACAAGGCGACCCCATCTCCTGTATCTGCTATGATCTGGCATCTGAACCCTTCTTAAAAAGCATACTTCAGGATCCAGACTTCCATGGTTATCAACTGCAGTCTAACGCACAGCCAATGCCACGAGCTCTGATCACTACCAAGATCCTGTGCTATGCTGATGATGCTCTGGTTTTTGTACATGATCGCCAGAACCTTCGTCTACTGAAGTATTACATGGACCTATTTTGTCGAGCCTCCAATGCACGGTTCAATTACAACAAAGTCGACGCCTTCTCTATCTCTGGTCGAGACACTAGCCGATTTTGGAGCCGTTCTCTGCAGGATATGAACATCCACCATTTGCATACCATCCAAGATCCTGATCCCCTCATCTACCTTGGTTTTCCCTTGATACAAAGTACGCAACAGAGGACCAACTTTGTTCCTGCCTTCATCCGAAAACTTAAGCAAGACATTCAGCTTCACACTGGTCGGTCATTATCTGTGGTTGGTAAAGCCACTGTTGTCAACACACTACTGTTTTCCAAGTGCTGGTATTTGCTTCGAGTCACCCCTTTGACCCAAAAGGAACTCCAGCTGATTCCCTCAGTCGCTATCCAATCCTTGAAACAAGGCATTTTTCCTGCCATTCCCTGGACTACCTGGATATTACCTCGCCATCAAGGTGGCCTCGGTATACTCGATGTCAAACTGCAGTCTGCTGCTCTCTACTTCCGGTGGATACAGCCATTGTTGCAAATAGAAACGTTTAACCCCAGCAGTAACCCTCTATTGGCCATGTTATCGATGCACATCAACAACCAGCATCAGACTGAATTCCATCAACTGCCTTTGCTACTACCCACTGCACGCAGGTCCTTTACAAAAATTCGGCGGACTAGCACCATTGACATGCTATATAGATCCATGGATATGTTGCCTCGTGATTATGACCTTGTATCCATCAACTACGCTACCGGGTTCAAGCTTTCGCTACAGAGTATTCTATACACCATCTCCACCAGCAGTTACAAACTTCCCAAGAAATTTGCGTCTCTGTCTATCGGCGATGTTTTCCAGAAGCATCCTACTATGCCTTTCCTTCATTGGAAAGACCCCGCCGACCCATCCCTCATTGCTATGAAGCGAGCTCCACGGCAACTGATGTCAGGCATCGAACAAGGCTCAATCCTCATCCAACCATTCTTCCTTCCTCTTTGTGATCCTGCCACGCCAACTACCAACTCCTCAACAGCAGTATCATTTCGTCCATATACTGATCAGCTACTTGTGGATTTGGATCTTCAAGCCCCAACAGCTCGTTGCAGCTCTAGATCGTTTCGAGAAGCGTGCTCTTCATCTGTTGTTGCTCCACAACATCTAAGTGCGATTGATCCCTCTGCTTGGACTTTCCTCTGGTCCCTTACCCTGACAATGGTCCAGCGCAATGTTCTATACTGTTACATCAATACTTGGATTCCTCACCAGTCCTTCCTCAACCGCTTATTTCCTCTCATCCATCTGTCTCCACTTTGTATCGTCTGCTCATCCACTGTTGATTCTGCTGATTACTTCCTGTTCACCTGTGTGCCCAAAGCCATGGTATAGCAGAATATAATCACGGAATTCCTTTGGCCTACAGTCGATATACGTGATATACAAAACTCCCTCTTTTCTTTGATTTCTACTCCATTCGCTTAGTCAAAAGCCCCAAGCCCCTTCTCATCTCATCGTCATGCTTACGCTAGCTAACATTTGGAAAGCTCACTATCGCTTGGTTTTCAATCAACAACCCTTTCTCCCATCTTCCATCCTCAGCGTCATCCGTCTCGACATCCAAAAAATGATCGATGAAGATCAAGTCCACCGCTCCTTGTAGTCCTCTACAGCGATATTTGAACACTTTTTCGTTATAGTTTATTTTTAAATTTCGTCACAGTTAATTGCGTCCGCCGCTTGATTACAGTCTCTGGATTGTAATTTACGCGGAGCAAGTAATAAAAACCTTCAAAAAAAAAAAAGAGGATAACCGGAAACATACGCAATCCGGCACAGCCCCCCGACGACGACGCACTGGCATTTAAGATTCTCAATACCCTTGAATATTCATTCTCTTTCCTTTTTTTTTTCCTTTAATCCTTCATAAGTATAAAAGATAATGAGGTAAAGAAACTCATCAAGCAGCATAACGGACAGATGGATAGATAGATAGATAGATAGATAGATGGATAAATAATAGTCGAAAGATCACAGTTTTGCTTATCAATGGATTATTTTTTATAGTGCGGAAGAAGAAATACCTGTGTTCAAACTAGTTCTTGGTAATATACACGTTTGTCAGACGAAACGATATGTTCATTAAATGTGTGTTTAATAGTCGGTGATGGTGGTACTGGTAAGACTACCTTTGTCAAGCGTCATTTAACTGGTGAATTTGAGAAAAGATATGTGGGTAAAGTAATTTCGATACACACAATGACGCGTATACTTTTGCTAAAATAATCTTGCCTACAGCCACCCTTGGTGTTGAAGTCCATCCACTCGCATTCGCAACTAACTTCGGTACAATCGTTTTAAACACTTGGGATACTGCTGGTCAAGAGAAGTTTGGTGGTCTCCGTGATGGTTATTAGTAAGTTCTTGTTGTACGAATTAATCGGTATGACGTCAAGTTATTTATACATGCTGCAGTATCAACGGCCAGTGTGCTATCATTATGTTTGATGTCACTTCTAGAATTACTTACAAAAACGTTCCCAATTGGCATCGTGATCTTGTCCGTGTTTGTGAGGCCATCCCTATTGTTCTCTGCGGTAACAAGGTCGATGTAAAAGTAAGTAAGCTTGGTTATTTATCTTGGTATAAACTCTGATATATTAATTTGAATGATACCGACAGGAACGTAAGGTAAAGGCCAAGACTATCACCTTCCACAGAAAGAAGAATTTGCAATACTATGACATTTCTGCCAAATCCAACTACAACTTTGAAAAGCCTTTCCTTTGGTTACTTCGTAAGGTAACTGGCCGAAGCAATATGGAATTTGTAGCCGCCCCTGCCCTTGCCCCTCCTGAGGCCACAGTAGATCCTAGTTTGATGGCTCAATACGAAAAAGATATGGATTTGGCCGCTGCCCAGCCTCTTCCCGAAGAAGATGATGATTTGTAAATCACATAAGAAAGCTATTAAAAGAAAGATTCAAAAATGAAATTTTCTTTTTCCTAATCTTTTATTTGAACGCTTTTTTTTTATATATAAAATGATCATTTTTATCTCCCATTTATCTTTTTTGAACATTTTACGCTTGATATAATATGGTCAAAACGACGGTCGATTAACTAGGGAAATTGGCTTGTTCAAAATGCGTTTAAACAGCTGTAAACTTGAAAAATAATCTCACAATACCTTCAAACAAACTACTGCCGCATATCTGTATATTCGATCAATTACTACGCCGTGTATGAACACCATAATATTCTCTGCAAATATATTTTTACATGACGAATGCACAGCAGCATAGTTACTTTTGCCTTCAAAATAAATTTAACATCAATGAAGTCACTATAAAATGCACCACTGTGCGAGTATCACACTTTGTTATCATCAAACCTACTACCATAATAGAATTTATAACCTTTTTGACCGAATCAGGTACTTGATAGCTGTAAATTCAACTAAAGTACTAATTAAAAGGTAGATACAATGCCAACACGCTAATAAGCTACTCTTGTGAAGATTCTTTTACGAAAAAAAAAAAAAAAGCCAATCTCGATATATGTACTCGCAACATTCGATGGATGACGCCAGTAAGCATATAATAGATAGATGCGATATTTACAACGACTAGTCATCCTGAGCTAAAATATTGACAGTGTAAAACCCAAGCGTATTTTCTAAATAAGTTTGATTGGGGTTTTATTAATGTTCAAAAGAAAACATAACGTACATGATGAAACATCTCGTATACATGTAAATAAAAACCCATAAAAGATAAGCGAGTTGTTTACTTGAGCTTCTTCTTGGGACGAAGTTGGTTGGTGCGGCCACACTTCTTCTTACGACAGTTGGTAGCACGAGGAGGGAGACGAGCATAACACTTACGGCAGATCATCTTTTCACAGTTGTACTTGGAAGCTAAAGCCTTAAGAGAGGGCTCAATGATACCGCCACGAAGACGGAGGACCAAGTGAAGAGTGGACTCCTTTTGGATGTTGTAATCGCTCAAAGAACGGCCATCTTCAAGTTGCTTACCAGCGAAAATAAGACGTTGTTGGTCTGGGGGGATACCTACGAAGCAAAAAAAAAAAAAAGTTCAACTTTTTGTAAGGGCCAAAAGAAAGTGAGATACGCTACCTTCCTTATCTTGGATCTTTTGCTTGACATTATCAATGGTGTCGTTACTATAGCCATGAAGAAATTATTTAGAAAACATGGAAGAGACACAGCCAACATGTATAATTACCTTTCGACCTCCAAAGTGATGGTCTTTCCAGTCAAAGTCTTTACGAAGATTTGCATAGTAAAAACTAAATAGCAGATAGGTGATGGATGAATAAGCTGGATAATTTCGTTTCCCAGATGGATGGGTTATCATCATTATGTGGATGTTGAGCATTACCTTTACGAGACGGTTAATAGAGGAGGAATGTAAACGATTTTGAATTGATTCCTCTTTTGATAATTTCTTGCCTCAAATCAAATATCCGGGTCCATATCCGAACGCATCCGGCCCGCATACGTGACCATGGAACATTGCATTTTACTACTTGTACTCTGAATATGTAACTGCCAAAATCCTTCTCTACACCGTAAATCATGTATGAGGTACTGAAACAAAAGTTTCCCGGGAGAGAAAAGCAAATCGAGCAATTAGATTATGCAACGGCAGCTAATGTAAGTAAAGTTGGATACTAGGGTCAATTTTAAAACTAACGTTAGGTTAAATCGATAGTCTGGACAATCTAATTATTCACCTCAGAGTATATTTGTATACGGACCTCCTTCCACAGGCAAGACAACTCTCCTTACAGAGTTCTTCAAGCCTCATGGAGCCTATGTTAATTGTGTAGAATGCTTCACTCCACGTCTCTTATTTGAGCATTCTCTTGATAAACTCATTCAACATAAGCCCACCCACGCCAATCACTATACAACTTCAAGGAAAATCGATAATGTGCAGCAATTTGTTAAAGCAATTCGTGAGCAGTTTAAAGGCAAGAAAGTGACAAAGTACTTGGTAAGAGAATTTTGCGTAATTTGCTGGTGAATGACTCACATTAAGCAATGCAATGTACACGCACAGATCCTTGATAGAGCAGAACGAATTCGTGACATGGCAGGCACCATACTACCTGTTCTTTTGCGTCTTTCGGAGCTCACCGAATGCAACATTTGCGTAGTGTTTATTTCCAACATTGTGTTTGAAAAGTTTCGTGTGAAAGGCGGCAGCATGGAACCTTACTTGATTCGATTTTCTGAATATACCCGTGAAGATACATTAGCCATTTTGCAGTTGGATTTCACACCTACCAGTATAGGTGATGTCGAGCTGAATGAGGTGTTTTATGCAGGATTTCTAGAGGTTATTTACTCCATTTTCTGCTACAATTGCAAAGATATCAATGAGTTACGCTATTTTGCATCGCTTTTGTTTCCTGTGTATATACGGCCATTGGTGAACGGGACAGTGCTGCCAGCCGAAAAGGCCAAATTGTTCAAGCATGCTCAACCTTACTTTTCAGAGGCCACAGAAAAATTATACTTGCGTGAGATGTCCAGTGCAGAATGGTCCCGCGAAACAAGAGATTTGGATGGTGGTGCTCGTCATATTAGTCGTCCTGCAGAGGTAGAATTGCCTTACTATACTCGTTTCTTGCTGATTGCTGCCTACTTGGCCTCTTACAATCCGCCTCGATTTGATGTTCGCTACTTTGCAAAGTCCACAAATGAGCACAGCAAGAAGAAGCGTGGCGGGGGTTCTCGAAAGGCAGCGGATAAATTAGGTGGTAAGATGAGGCAGCAATTGCTCGGTCCAAAGGCATTTCCTGTGGAGCGTATGTTGGCTATTTTCTATAGTATATTGGATGACACATTGGAAGATACCGTCGATATTCAACTGCAAATAACCAGTTTAACAACATTACGTTTGCTGGTAAGGACTACTGGTATGGATCGTCTAGATGGTGCTAAATACAAGTGCAATGTCAACTTTGAATTTATAAAAACAGTTGCAAAGACTGTTAGATTTGAAGTCGATAAATATCTTTATGATTTCTGTTAAATTGTAAATTTAACTGTACAAAGATATTGAATAAACATGTATGTACATATAAAATCTCACCCCAAGCTGTTTTGATATTTTCATATGCATATGTTCTATACTATTTTCTCGAACCAATCTTTAGAAATTTGAAATAGGTCCTAGTCTTCCCTGGCCTTTGTCTATGAGGAAGATGAATCAAAATATTGTCTATTGACAGTAGAGGCCAACATGTTTTTAATACCACGTCGGATTGAAGCTGAAGCTCACGAATGTTTATGCCTGAACAAAATTGCTATTGATGATACTGACTGAGCATTGATGGTATATTCCACAGAGCATTATAAACGTTTCTTTTGAAAATTTTCTTTTTAATAACTATTTGGGGATGGGTTTTGATATACCATTACAGTAGATGATAATTTTACGTAATACCACCAATATCAAGAGAAGCTTGCGGTTTCAAAAAACATAAAGGAGACGCAAGATGCTGTGAGATTGCTAAAATACATTCTCAATGCTTATTCGCACTAATCCTTTCTATACTGGCAATGCCTTGGGATCAATATAATATAATATCGGTTAATTTTTGTAAACAATTTGTAAATCGAAATGTCACTTACTCAATAGCATTAAAAGGCCAAAATCAAAGATGTAGCGCTCGATTTATATTGAGCTATCCCCAAATTCTATTTTTGTTTTTTTGTCTTCAGTATCTGTTTTCTGTAGAAAAAAAAAATAGGGCTAAGTTGTTGAATTGTGCGCTTGGCAGTGGTGGTGTTTGGGTCGAAACAGGGGAAATTTGCTCCAAACAAAAGGCAACCAAGGCCAGCAGCACATTGTCTTCAGCATTAATAAAAACTATTTTTCCCAAGTTTCAAAACTCTGTACCCGTCTTCTGTGGTCCTCTTTCCTCGGGCCAACGAATTTGTAAAAGTGACCAAGCTGGTATATTGATTGATTGCTTGGAGCTTAAAGTGAGAGCGCGAGGTAGATTCAAGTGTTTAAAAACGTCAGCTTCATTTGTATCTGAACCATTAACATTGTCTTCGTCTTTGGTACCTTCTATGGTAGACGCTCACGTTTAGAATTAGTTTCTTTTATTAGTGTTTAAAGGCATAGAGCCACATACTCAAGATCTGAACCTATTGTACAGCTTCAAGTGAGATACAAAACGATTCATATAAAAAAACATTGCCTCGGTAGTCTTTACAATGCCATTATCCGTGCCACTGAACCCGGCTGTTGTCAGATCCATGTCTCCATCCAGCTTGCATTCCTCTATTCTTCTACACCATCCCTTGCTACCCACAGTAAAGGGCTGTAATGGTATTAGATTTTCTAAATCACCCACTAAAGGTTTTCCATTTTCATGAATCTCTCGCCTTAGTAACTTAAGTCTCTCTTTTGTATCTGGAATAGCCACTGTTAAGCCTCTCTTTTACCTTGGTTTGCCTTTATGGTTTTTTTTTGAAGCTTGGCCGACTCTCTTTCAGTCTTCTTCAACAAGAGGTAATGGTCTTGATCGGGAGATAAATGGATCAACAGCAAGAAGTTCAAGAGCTTTGTAAGTAGCTTGTTGACAATGGCGAGCCATCTTCATAACACGCAGGACAAATTTTGATGTGGGTTGGCTTCAATTGCCTTTTGGAGAGGCGAATTTTTAAGGGTAGACTCTTCAAACCTCCCTTGACCATAGTATGTCGAGTGTATTTGTTCTAAGTGGGACTCTAGAAACAGCGATTGATAGTGAGCATTGAACTCGTCATTCTCGAAACCGCTGGCATCTAATGGCTTTGATAATGTGGTATCTTCCTCTATTGTTTTCGCAATTGTATTTAAGTTCAAGGTTCTCGTCATTAGATTCAAATGTAAACTCGGCAAATAATAGAGCGACTTTGAGTACCTGCTTGCTCAAGTCAGAGCTTCAATTAGATACTTGATCCATGGTAGCACCGATTTTGTTGATGAATACCCTAATGTCGTCTAGCAAGCCGTCCCTGAGTACTTGATTCAAAAAAGTTGAGCATGTGCGAGAATTGCTTATCGTCATCTTGAGTTGCATCATCACTTTCTTAGTTGTTGATTTTGCTGTTGCAACTGAAAGGATATCGCATTTAACAAGGAATTGTGGAGTGAGTTATGCCCGACTTCTTGGTTATGATTGCTGTTGCTTGTATGCATCACGAAAGTAAATTATCTGTTCAAGTGCTGGTCACTACGCAAAACTAACTGATCGAGCATTTGTTCTTCTTAATCATCGATAGCAATAAGGCGTCTTTAGCGATCATTTAAAGCGGATGACATAGATGACATATTATTAACAGGATTAAATGCGAAAAACAGTATTTTTTTTAGTAGAAATAAATCGAAAGTGTAAATGTTTACTAACTTCAGGCTCTAATAATAAACTAGATTTCCAGTTTAAGTTGGATTATACTCAAGACAAGGTATTGGCAAGTCAGGACTCAATTTACTGTCTCAAATGCAGGGAAATATTCAGTTTCTGCTTGATTATTAGCATCATTCTCTCACTTAACTTCTACATTTGGAGGGGGGTCGATTTTTTTCCACCGATGCACGATATCGTTTTAATACAGATTCTTTTCTTTTCAAATTTCTTATAATACAAATATCACCATCAACACAAACGTTTGCTGGACTGGAATCGGCAATTTATCAAATAAAACATGTTGGCAAAATGAAAACGACTTTCTGCCTATCAATTGATTTTTGAGAACATAATTAAATATGTGTGCTAAACAATCTCTGTCAAGAAATAGATTCTGTATCAAACCATGAAGACTACAAGATTCTAGAAATACGGCCAATACCAAATACTGTTCCTACTTTTTTTTTTATTAACATTGTTGCTTATATCCTCACATGCTGTAGACGTAGCAAAATCTTGTTTACTCATACAGTAGCTATTATTCTTAGCTGCAATTTGCAAAAATTTTTTTTTGCATTTCACTATAATACAATCACACATTAAGGTTTATACAGCACAAGCCTTAAAAACTTGTATTTAATTGTTTATTTCTGTGTTTAGCGTATGGTTCCTGATAAATCATTGGTGTTGTTGTTGAGTTGCATCAATGACTTCACTCTCAACGTCCAAAAAGCCGTAATCAGAGCACAATTGTACCAATTTTTCAGCTTCAGGTACAGCAATTTTCTCCAAAACTGTGTTAATTTCATCTAAGTTACCGGTTTTAAGTGCATCCTGAAATTTGGATGGCATTGCAGTAAAAATCTTATAGGCTTCTACATGTTCAGGTTTAGGCACACGAATAGTCAGCTGAGTTCCATCACCCATTGGTTGCAGTTGGATTGTCTCCACACCATTCTCCTCTGTAACTTCCTCGGCTGCAATCTCCGCACAACGAGTTTGAATGTGAGAATATTTCCTTTCAACATCATCAAAGAACATCTTGTAACCCTCGGTCTTGGTTGAGCCCATTCTACAAATGCATAGTGTCAGTATAGATTAGTAATTTTCCTTCATTTCATTACTTTGAAAAAAAGCGGCTGACACCGTCTTTGCCTAATTGACCACACCATACAAGCATCAAGGATTGAATAACACAGTTTCTGGCATATTCTTTATCACCCTTCAATTGTGCAGTAAAGGCTTGCCCAAGAATAGAATCAGATGTTTTCTCATTAATTATGTCACCGTTCCTTTCGAGATATTTATAACTGGTCTCGAAGCTTTTGATTTTGGAAAACTCTGCTGCTTTGGGAGACATTTCGATATCTTGATCGCCATCATCTTCGTTGTCTGCATCACTACTGGTATCTAATGACAAATCCCTCATCGCTGCGTTGGGGTTCAAAGTCTCAATTTCCTTTTTTTTCCCGGTTTTTTTGGGGATGATCTAGAAATAATTCACATCAGTGCCTGATTTGCCTTTGACACTATTCTTTGCAGACTTACTGTTTTGTTTGATTTTTCAGACGTAAACATATTTTCACTTGTCATTTTTTTTGAGGCCTGTTCTTTTAATTTCGCCAATTCGCGTGATGCGTCGGTAACAGTCTTTTGCACAGCATCCTCCGTTTGACTGAATCTGTCCAGCAACGTCTTTTTCACTTCGGCAGGAGGATTAGATGCCAAACCAGCAGCAATTTGAGTTTTCATTGCTGCAAAGACCTGAGTTACGTCCATCTCTTTACCACTCGCAGAAGGCACCTTCATTTTGGGATCGGCCTCAGTTTGTTGTTTGTCAAGCACTTCAACTACCTTCTTAATGCCATCCAAATCATCTTCGCTGTCTCTCAACATGCTGGTCAACTCTTGGACTTTCTTCAAAACAGTTTCTTGTTGAGGCACAAATTGTGTTAGATACTCGATTTTGGCTTTGCGTTCAGCACGCTCACGATGAATAGCTTCCTGCTTCCATTTGATCATTGAGCGTTTATCAACATTAGGGTGAACCTCGATATCAGAATCATCAGAAAGTTCAAGATTATCCCATTTACTGTAATCCAAAGGCATACTGTATTTAGATTTTAATTTTAGACGAAAAAAGTGAGGGAGCTGATAGAATATTCAAGAAACATGTTCTTTCCAGTTGCTGGTGCAAAGTGACGTTTGTTTTGAGGCTTCCGTGTAGCTTCTTTACTTGGGTATCCACTGTTCGTTACAAATAACCAATCTAGCTTTTCGTTTAAAATGGTACGGCAGGGCTTATCTTCAGGTCGTAAAACTATATTCGAGTAACACATGTATATTGTTTCCATGGATACCGTAAAAGCGGATCAAAATGTTGGTCGGCTGGAGGTCATATAGATGCTTAGATCAAGGTTGCAATATGTAATTGTCTTTCTCATTAAAGGGGACAAGATGCGAATGAAGTAAATTTAGTGAAAAATATTTACTATAGCTTTTGAATTGGTTGAATCAAAATGCGTTGTATCTATGTTTATTTTATGGAGAGATAAATTATGGCTGTTGTTGCTGGACTTTTTCGTTTGCAAGAATAAGCGGTAGGCCGTTTTTACGCTGAAAACGGGCAACCATCTCACTGATCAGAGAAATAGAATCGCTCCCTAATTCATAGTAATAATCTGTCTTTTTTGGATTGAACATGCTAGTATGAGCAGCAATTTCGTTTTCGGCAGAAGAGGGCACAGGCACAAACAAGTATGCGATGTCTTCTGGAGGCAATTTGATGAACGTTTTTGGTTTATGATCGCTCCCAAGTTCGCTCAACTATCATAATTTTACAGAATTTAGTACATGTATATTCCAGCACTGCAGAAAGCCCAACACATTCGCCCAAATACCTGCACATAAAAGCATTTGAAAAATATGTCGGGTATCTTGAGTAGTTTCTTGACTCTCTGCTCGCAGCCGTGTAGGTCTGTTAAATCGCTAATAAAAGTTAACTGATCATACGCATCAGTTATAGTCGCTTGGATCTTGTCACGAGCAATGTAGGCAGCGGCCCCAATGGCAGCAGCTCCAACAACACCGGCAAACAATCCCCATTTTTTGGCGCTTCCTCCACCCCCACGCCCTGATGAGCTGCTAGCAGTAATTGCTCTAGTTGCTGTGGCTGCTGTTACAGTGGCTGCACCTGTGTTCCACAAATTCCCTAGACCTCGAACCTGATCAACACTTGACCATGCTTTCTCTGCCACAAAGTTTTGGTTGATCGAGTAAAAAGGTGTATCGAATGCGAGCATTCCAATGATCGTAGCTCCTTGCAATTGATCCACACAAGTATCTTTGTTCTCGTGAAATTTTAATATGGTTTCCGCAGCTACAGAAATACAACGTTGGGTGCATGTAAATGCTAGACGGCTTATGTAACTACTTACAAACAATGCCTCCCATCGAATGGCCCAGCAGAGCAATCATCATCTTTCCTGAACTATCCAGTCTATCCATGTCCCTTTTTATGTCATCTACTTGTAGACATAGCCAAGTAGAAAAATTTTCGACGGCTACTCTAAGATCACTATGTATTTCACGCTGATGATGAGCATTTCATGATAATGCATTATTATTGAGCTTACCCAGCAGTTTTGTAAGAAGGATATACAACGGCATTAACATCCGCCTTGACGGTATTTGTCAGTATGGTTTGAAGTCTATTGGGAAAGTCCTATAAGGGGCTTACTCAGTCCATTGTGCTTTGATAGACACAAATGGCTTTAATCTTACTTTAAAGCTTGTGTCTGTTCCTCTGAATCCATGAACAAAAACCAACAACAATCTATCCATGCTATCTTTATTTGTTGTCATTGTATGAGAAAAGAGTGCAGAAGAAAGAAAAAGAAAAAATTACTACATATTTAGTGGTATGATAACGAAATAATACAGCCGCCTTTGTCATCTGAAAGCGGGTTTTTAGCATTTTCAATTTGTGAAATAAGCAAATCAAATATTTTTTTGGCTGGAAAATAAGAGTTTGCAGCAGTTCATTCTTCTCGTCAAACATAAAATTCTACTTACAGACATTTTTGTCGTGTTTGGCAGATGTTTTGATGATAGAACATTGCCACTGATCCCCCAAATCCTTCCCTTCTTGCAAACTTACTTGTCTTTGTATGTTCAAATCAAACTTGTTTCCTACAACCACACAAGGAACACTTTCGAGTCCTGTAGAATCCAAAATTTTGTCGCGTATGATCTTCACCATATCAAAACTCGATCTTGAAGAGATGGAATAGATTAAAACATAACCGTCCATACTGGATGCATGATGAGACGGCAAAATTGAGTATTCGTCTTGGCCAGCTGTGTCCATGGTTTCCACACTGTATTTCATCTTTTTTTTTTTTTTTTTTTTTTTTTTTTTTTTTTTTTTTTTTTTTTTTTTTTTTTTTTTTTTTTTTTTTGAATGGCTAGTCTGCTAATACCGTTTCTTTTATATCTGATAGGCTTTGTAAATGTGTTTTCAATGGTAGGATAATAGCTCACGACAAAATGGTTTTCACAAAATTGGATCACAAGAGATGATTTGCCTAACAACATGTTTCAATTTGAATGTTACTATAGCAAGCCATTATTTGTCTCTGCCAACGGCGCGAGCACCGAGTGCTGCAATTCTTTGGGATTTTGGAGGAGTTGTACTGAGCATGATCGAGAGATGGAGTAAAAAGAAACTGCAATGCCAGGCAACCACAGCAACAACGTCATCACACGCTGAAATCAATTTCACATGAGCAATTCCGTATTGTAAATCACCATGACAACTTGCATCGTTAATGATGCATGTGCAGCTCGAATTCCTATAAAACACATTTATTCATTACTATAACTACTGATGCTGTCTGTCTTTTCAAACCAACAGCTAGTGATTTAAGTTTGATGTCGTAAATGCAAGCGTAACTCAAGATTCACACCGCTTTCACTAAATAGAAAAAACATGTAGCACAAATATTGTTGAATCCCTTTGCTATGTTACAGTCGATCCCATCATACACGAGGTAAGCCTTAATTGACTTGATATAGACATTTTTTGGGCAGCATTACACTCAAAAATGCATTTTCCCATCAAATTGAATGCCAATAAAGTTCTTATCATCTATACTGTTTTCATCAGTATAATAAAGCTACATTGTAAATACAAAGAAACTGTTCCCATCGGATTAAACAGCGCTCATACACTTTAACCCAATGATGTTGCAAGAAAAAATGTGTCATATACACAGTAAAAGGGGCTGTAAAAAACGCCATGTCATGCTCGCGTCTGCCTCAAGCCAAGGAACTCTACAAAATCTCAATAAAGCTCTATTATTATTGCAATTGTCGAAGGGAATTTGCAAGAAACCCAAACTCCATAGTGATAATTTATAGAATACAGGTTAGTTCTCAATACAGCGATTTACTCGTTGTGCCGTATGATTCGTTGGCAGGGCAGCCTTTTACCCTAAAAAAGACAAAAAACCTTGACAAAGAATAGTCGAAAAGGCTTATTTCTCCTCTGGAGGCCAAGCAAATTTTAGTTACGGGCTGAGCATATGACATCCTGGCTGGGGCAGATCTTTTTAAGCTTTTGTGTGAAGTGTTGTCTATTTATTTCCCCACACAAAACACGTGAATCAGCAAAAAGTATAAATCAGTTTGAGAAATCGAGATAGCATCTTCCTTCCTACTTCTTTTTTTTTCGAAAATGACGACTGATCCCTTTCGCCACCGTGTATCACCTTCTATTGAGTTCAACGAGGGCCAGCTGGAGACGCTAAAGGCCATCCTAGATACGTTTATTGCGCCTCTCCCTAAAGAACAAGAAGATGAACTTGTGGAGAAACTGAAAGACACACACACTGAGGAACAAGTTCGCAACTTTTGCAGATTGACCAGCACTTCTATTCAGTCATTGGAATCCATCAAGAAGTTTATTAATAATACAGTGTTGCCAGACAAGCGTAAAGAGCTTTTGTTAATGTTGTCGTTACTTTCTTCTCGTCCTGGCACTTTTGCATTAACTGGCCATTTTAATGAATTCAAGGATCTCTCCTTGGCTAATCGCGAAGCCATCTTTATTAATTGGAAAAACTCAATCTTGCCAAAGCTGAGATTACTATATAAGACGTTCCACTCGCTATCTTGCCATCCAGCCTACGCCGCACACTCCAGGGATTTGGGCATTGCTATGCATTATAATTTAGTCAAAGATCAAAAATACGAGAACATACCAGAAAGACTGGACATGTTGAAGCCAGAACAAGTACATGAGGATATGGAATTTGACGTTGTTGTTATTGGAAGCGGTGCTGGTGGAGGTATGTCTATCTGCTCCAACGTATCGCAATAGAAAATGTATATTTGTATTGACATTCTTCTCTTTGTGATATAGGTGTTGTTGCTAGCCAATTAGCCCAAGCTGGCAAATCTGTCCTTGTTGTTGAAAAAGGGGCTTATCATCATGAGGATGAATTCATTGTCGATGAGTCCAAAGCCTTTGAGAACTTGTATGAATACGGTGGATTCGCTCCCAGTCATGAGGGTTCTATTACCATGCTGGCAGGCAGTGTTTTCGGCGGTGGCACAACTGTCAATTGGTGTGCATCTCTCAAGGTAATTTTTCAGATTACCAAAAGCATGCGTATTTTTGCTAAACAGCTTTTACATGACAGCTTCAACATTTTGTGCGTGAAGAATGGGCCAAGCAAGGTTTGACTCACTTTTTGTCACCAAAGGTAATGGCATGAGCGTCTTTTTTGAACATTGGTCAAAGCGCTAACAAATGTCATAGTTTGCTAATGATCTTGAGAGGGTTTTTGAAAGGATTGGTGCCACAACTGATGGTATTGTCCACAATAAGTCCAACCAAATCCTGATTGATGGCTGCAAGTATGTATTGACAAAGAACGGAGCATGCACATTATTGAATAGAGCTAACAAATACGTTGTTAAGAACCCTTGGCTATCCTGTTGCAGAAATCCCTCAAAATACAGGTGGTAGACCACATCAATGCGAATTCTGTTACACAGGCTGTAGAGCAGGCATCAAGAATGGCTCAATGAACACCTGGCTTCGTGATGCATATCAGCACAATGCCAAGTTTTTGCCCAAGACAAAGGTGAACAAAGTTATCATTAAAGACGGTAAGGCTGTTGGCGTCGAATGTGTTGTCAATTATGAGCGCAAGGTCAGCATTAAAGCTGCTCAAGTGGTTGTCTCTGCTGGATCTTTACAATCACCAGGCGTGCTGTTGAGAAGTGGTCTCAAAAACAAAAACATTGGCCGCAACTTGAGACTTCATCCCTGTTCCATCACTTTCGGTTTCTTTGACCATGAGATCCGTACTTTCCAAGGCTCCATTATGACAGCTGTCAGTGGCATAGCAGAAAACATTGATAACGATGGCTATGGCGCCAAATTGGAAGTGCCTTGTCTTCATCCTGGCAGCTTCTCTACGGTCCTACCTTGGCGAAGCGCTGCTGCTCACAAGGAATTGATGATGCGCTACGACCGCTGTGCTCCTATTTTGATATTGACTCGCGATAAAGACTCTACCGGTGTTGTTCGCTACGACGACAAGGACAACGTCATTGTGAATTTTAAATTGTCTAACCGGGATCGTCAATCATTGATTGCTGGCATTGAACGTTCTCTTAACGTTCTGGTTGCTGCTGGTGCTCGTGAAGTTTATACTGGTCAGTTTGGTGTCGATCCATTTGTGTTCAAAGACTCTGAAGAATCCCGCATTGACAACCCTCGTTTCATTGCTTGGAAACAACAAGTTACCAAGTATGGCTTCCCACAAGAAGGCGCTGGTGTTTTCTGTGCTCATCAAATGGGTTCTAACCGAATGGGTATCTCTGCGAAAACCTCAGTTGTCAAGCCCACTGGCGAGACTTGGGAAGTCAAGAACTTGTTCGTCGCTGATGCCTCTGTTTTCCCCACAGCTTCTGGTGTAAACCCTATGGTAACAACTGAGGCTATTGCACTGCACATTGCAGACTGTATCTTAAGTAAAAATAACATTGCCAAGCTTTAAAATTGGCTTGACGAATAAATTATTGCAAAATATTCTATCCATAACTGATAGTACACCCCAGCTAAGCTTGAAAAAAAAAAAAAAAAAAAAAGAGCTTTATATAAGGAAAAGCGATGATAAAAAAAAACGATGTCGTTAAAAGCGTGAAAGATAGAGTAATGGGGAAAGGAAATAAAATGTATGTATACTAGAATTGAAACTAAAAATGGTGATTAGTATTTGATTTTCTTTGGATCAGTGTTCTCGTCCTGCTGCTCGTTGTCGACGGCTGCCTTTTGTCTTTTCAGGTCAGAAGCAGAAGGAGGAATATAAGAGCTTCTGTGGCGACCCAACTTGGGCGGGATTTTCCAGAAGTATTGCTTATCTTTCAAGGTGCATTTACGAGCACTGCGCCCAACTTGAGTGTATGTTGCACGACGCCATTCAACAGGATCCAACTCGCTGTTGTAGTAATACAAGTTTTCTGTAGGTGATCCATCAGCTGTTTTACCTTTGCGTTGAATCTCACCAAAGAAAGGCTTTTCTTTCAAAACAGAGCTGATGCGTTCAATCCAAACCTCGCGAGGTTGTTTGGCGTAAACTGGATTGGCTTTCAGAATGCGAGAGCAAATATCACTGATAGGCATTGATGATGTTCGAGAAAAGACTACAATAAACTTGTATCAATACGGTAGCTGATCAAGATAACCCCATTTTACCTAGCGCATCAATGATAACTTCAGCGTAATCATTTCCGTCTTCCTGGAGATGCTGTTTCTTTTTCTCTTGGAGAATCAGGGCCTTCTTCTTTTCTTCTCTCTTGAGAGCTCTGCGGATTTCCTTCTTGGTCAGCTTCTTCTGGGCAAGCTTTTCTTCTTTGCTTGATTGGATAATCCCTTCTTTAGTATCTTGTTCCACATTAATCTCAGGCGATAGTTCTTTTTCAACTGGAGAAAGGGTTTCATCTGGCATTGTTTCAGACAAGAGGGCCTCTTCTTCTTTTTGAGTCTCTGGCTCGTTTAAAGCTACTCTTACTTTTTCTTCAACATGGTCAAGAGGCGAAATATGAACAGCGTCTATCTTGGCAGGAGCTGACACTGCTGTTTCTTCAATTGATATTTCTTCCTCTATTTCCTCACATTGTTGTTCTGCTTCGGGTGACATGTCTCTGAAGAAATCAATATTCTTTCGAATAAAGACTGGGCTTGCTTCATTTTGTTGTTGGTGCTGTTGTTTTAATTTATCAGTAAAATCGATGGAAGAGACTGGAGGTGGCATTTTAAAACGGAATTGGTCACCGATAACATCTACAAAGCTGTCGTCTTCAAGAGGAGCGACGGCATGTTGTTCATATAGGACATTGTCGACATAAGCTCCATTTAATCCTACAACTGTCAATTCAAATTGTTCTTTTTGAGAATTGAAAGCAATCGAAACGTGAATACGGCTAATTTGTCTGTTGCGGCGACCGATTTTTATTGTGCAAGCTCCTCCGCGACCTAGAGTAATGGGTTCTTTATGAGAACCCACAACAACAAGATTTTGCTGGCGTAAAATTTGATCTAATGACGATGAAGAGTGCAAATTTGATGTAGGACGAAGGTCATCAGAATTCGTACTGTATTTCTCTACATAATCAGGACTATCAGGCAAAACGTGCTGGCTACTAGGAGCACGTTTAGGGCTTAAAACTGAGGCAGAGGCCCAAATGTTGGTTGTTGATTCGTTGGTTGCCATGACTATTGAAAGAAGGCAGTTAGACGCATTTTATACGTTCATAAGACCAGTTTATCTTACATCGCAATGTTTTTGTTTAACACAGAAACAAAGAAAAGAATAAAATATTTTCAACACCCATCTCGTGTAGATATGAGCGCGTTTTGCCATCTTTGAAGCCGACCCAATCATCTCGAACCAGTCAACGTGATTGATTCAAATCAAGTATACATGTTTGAATGAGAAAAGATGAAACCTGTTGTGAGGTCCACTTTCATTTTATTCTGACAGCACCAAAATTCATTTCTTACCTCATTTCGAAAAAGTAGCTCTTTTAACCTTGAAAATTTTGAAGTCTGTGCGAATTCTATAACGCACCAAAGGACTGACGATATCCATGAAAATTTACCTTCAGTGAACGTAATTAGGACTACTATAGCAGCTTCACTTACTATCTACTTTATCACAAGGTAATAGCATTTACATTAATATAAAACTGAATCGAAATGATCTGAACCAGATTTTCATTTGCAGGATCGTACAATTGAATCCACCACATTTCATCCATCCTCGAAACTAATGGCTTATTGAGAAAGAAGAAACAATTGGACTAATTTGTTGAATCAGAGTCTAGTATACATATATAATACTACTAGAAGTATAAAGACGAACTTTATAAGTTTGATTAAAGGTTTGATACTATCTACTTGCAAAATTTAGAGCTCGCCAAAGACTCATAGGTTACAGAATCTTTCACAATATCTCGACACTAGAGATAAATTTCGACAACAATGAGGTTCAGCAAAGGTAGTGTCATAAGCCTGTCATCTATAATTATATTGACATCCCGTAAATACTTTACAATTACTCGTTTATGTCTTGTATCCAAAAGTTTAGTTTATGCGAGACATTTTAATATATATATATATATATAATATTAACGATTACAAATTATGCCCCTTTTTATAAGCAGGGAGAAAGACAATGGTTTAGATTGTGTAGCATTTATTTTAACCGGTACTGAACTGCATGCTAGTAGCTTTTAAGAAACATTATGTAGTATTTGTTATAGATCAGCATAAACTTAGCTATCACTGCAGTAACTTTGAAAGATTTGCGAAGATAAAAAATAAATAGTAAAAAATAAAAGCATTGTAAAAATCACAATTATAATCAAGTTTGGGGCTCTTTATATAAAAGTATTCAGAGGTTTTATCTAGAGAAAAAATCAGTATTTAAAGGATTTGGATCGTCGTATGTCAGTTCTCATGAATGGAGCATTGATCTGAGAGTCAATGCGTTAATTTGTCGTTGTTTAATCTAGAAGTAAATCATGTTGAAATGCTTTTTTTTACCATTGATACAGGTTTGCGTAACATTAGTTCGCCATGTGAGAATGGCTATTGTCATATTTTAGTTATTCTGTGAAAGGCATCCTTATCTAGAATGATGGGAAAAACTCATTGAATGACGAGCTGCCATACTTGATATCTTTGTCATTATTTATTCTGAATGTTATATCAATAACATGGCAAGGTCTCACATCAGGATCTCAGATCAGTCCCAGGGTCTTACAGTAAATCATGGGTAGTCATGATTTACATTATGCAGCTAGACAGTAGAACCCTAGTGTAATGAATGTGTATATAATACATCGAGAGATGTATAATGAATAAAGGTGTAATTCTTTGGCAGATTTATTTTATCAGACTTTTGACATAACACTGAATGTTTATTGTGTAAGGGAAGGCACTTTAGTCAGGAATGTTTTCCTTCACACAACATTCATTGATAAAATTTTAAATTGTCTTTGTAACGCGTTTTGATCTATATGGCTTTATATGTTATGCAAACTCGAATGGCATTAATTGACAATGCGTGATATTTGAGTCTTAATTTTCCAGTTATACGCTTATAGCTACTGTTTAGAATAACAAAATACAAACAGAAAAAATACAATTAGAACTGAATACATTTATTTTGTTATTCCAAGATTGAGTGAGGATTTGAACTAGTGTATATTTTGAAGGTGTCTACAATTATTTGACAGTGCCGCAGCAATAGGACCATGATCTAGGATGAGGGATAATTAGGTACGCTTTAAACCAATTCCTAGAAGCTTGGTGGATAAGAGTTTCCATATTACCAGTAAGACGAGAGCACAGAAACGTATAAAGGATATAATGTTCCTCCGAGTAGCTTCAATGCAAGAGCATTCATCAGGATTTAACACCGATTTCAGGAACCAAATGTCATAGGATATCCCCACTTTGCACTAGGATAAAGGTCAGTCATTCAATGGCACCACTCATGTCTCTTTGCCATGTCTGAATAAAGTACATTATCATAAGATCTTCTATCTTCCATGATTATGGCAGATCAGGCCTAGTAGTATATTATCATATACTACTTGGGTTGGTTAGAGATGGCCATTCATCAGGACAATAGAATAAATCTGATGTATCAATTCTAAAACCGGATGTCAATATAATATAAACTCATACTGAAGAGTAAAACATCAGATCATAAAATAATATGACATGACATTTGGATAGATACAATCTACCCTATATCGAGGATCTCATCACTAAAACCTGATTAATTTCTATTTGAACTTTTCTGATAAATCAAAATCTATTGTAGCTATCCTAATCTTACCTAATTGTGAATACTATTGACGTTGTTGATCTAGCGGTGGATCAAGAACGGCATTTTAAATATGTTTTTATTCATGCGATTAGGAAGGCTTTCTTTGTTTGATGAATTGTTCCTTTTTAGGATTTGGTTTGTGGCACAACATGCTATTTTGGCATTTGCCAATTTCTATCTCTGCTATTTGTATATCTTTGTTGTCACAGCTACTATTATTGGGAAGATGACAATATTTTATTATGGGAATCTAGTCTAGTCCACTACAACATCGATGCTGATTGAAAGAATGGTAATATTTGCTGGGTTAAAAAAGATGATAAAAAACCAAATGTTAACGAGATACGAAAACTTAAAGATACTTTATTTAAGATCGGAATTGCATCTGCTATTTATACTTTATACAACTACATAAATTTATGGAGACTTATTTAGATTACTAATTGACAAGACTAATTCACAGTGGCAATCTACTTGACAGGGTACGATATGAGGTTATACAGCAAGGGCTACACGTCTTTGATCTGACTGATTTATCAGATTGAGAAATTATTCAAATAGAACGGTTGTGAATTTATCAGGTAAAGATCTCGTTTATTACATGGAAAAAATGATGGTTTATATACTAGTGAATCTAAGCGGACTGATGGGAGGATAAGATACAAGTGTGAGACATGGTGTGATTTAGAGAATGGAACGATAGATTGTATCTATTGTCCATGAACATGTCATGTTGAGTTAGAAATAAGGAACATGATCCTTTGGGATATGTTCCTGCATTGTGTTCAGGATTGAGTTTAATTGAGTTTGACTTCCGGTTGGGAAATTCACACATCAATGCTCATTGCTTATGTTCAAATAAAGTGGTAAGATGATTATGTATTTTTTAATTCTGTTTTTTTTTTTTTTTTT